>CAUYSK010070854.1:0-26423 GCA_963575035.1 Avahi laniger
GGGAGAAGGAAGGGAAGATTAAAGCTAAAGTGACTGCCCCAGCCTGAGCAAGAGCGAGACCCCATCTCTACCAAAAATAGAAAGAAATTAATTGGACAGCTAAAAATATATATAGAAAAAAAATTAGCCGGGCATGGTGGCACATGCCTGTACTCCCAGCCACTTGGGAGGCTGAGACAGTAGGATTGCTTGAGTCCAGGAGTTTGAGGTTGCTGTGAGCTAGGCTGACGCCACGGCACTCGCTCCAGGCAAGAGAGTGAGACTCTGTCTCAAAAAAAAAAGCTAAAGTGACTGCCATTGATTTGTTTTTTTAACTGTTCGTAAGAAGCAATAATGTCCTTAAAAGGCAGTATAAAGTAGTGTTAGTTGGTACTGTGGTTTGAATATTTGTCCCCTCCAAAACTTGCATTGAAATTTAATTGACATTGTGATGGTATTGGGAGGTGGAGCCTTTAAGAAGTGTTTAGGCCATGAATGGATTTATGCTGTTATTGTAGGAGTGTACTCGTTATGATTGGAGTGGGTTCACCCCTTCTTGCTCTCTCTCTATCTTGCCTTCTCTTTACCCTTCCCCCGTCCACCTTTTACCATACGCAGCAACAAGGCCCTTGTCAGATGCCAGCCCCTCCATCCTGCACTTCCCCACCTCCGGAACTGTGAACCTATGAATTTCTGTTCATTACAAATTACCCAGTCTCAGGTATCAGCGCAAAACTGACTGAGATTCTTCAAACTCGGTGCTCCATATCCAATCATTCTAGGGGCCAAGCAACTTTACTCAATTATTCCTTATTAATGCATACTAGAACGGAACCCTGTGAGAGAGCAGGTTTCATTTAATTCTCTGAGTTCTAATTATAAATACGTGCAATACATTAAACCTGATCAATACATTAATGATTATTAAAAACAATTTTATCTAATTTAATCTTTACTTGAAATTGCTAGCAAATTACAGAACAATACAAGTCTCTTAATTAAAATGGCAATATAAGCTACTTTGCAAACACAAGATATTACAGTCAATGCTGTGTGATGAGGACATGGAGCAACGGTAACTATAATATTCAGATGACATAAAGACCACCATTGGGAGTGAGGCGTAAATCTGGGGAGTTTTCGTTTGAGACAGAAAGGGGCTGGAGTTGGTCCATCCTAACCAAGCCAACCTTGCATAAAGCAGCAATTGACAAATAAGGCAATGTCTTAAGGTGGGTGTGATCATGACCCAAATACCCAAAGACCATACAAGTCCTTAGCAGCTCCCCATGCTGGGACCTCAGCTGTCAAGTAAAATAGCCTGGGGACGCTTTGTCACTCATCCCTTGGCCCTCTTTTGCTTGCTCAATGAAATGGAATCAAAAATGAAACAACGAGACATTGTATTTCAGTAACACCTATGTCTGCACATAGTAACATGGCATGGACAAGTGACAGGGCTGGCGAAGACAACACCAACATTAATGAACAGAAATTCAGCCACCAGGGCCTTCTGATGTTTACGCAGTCATAAGAGGTCCCTTTTTGCTGACACTCCTACAGGATCTTCCCGTGGTAGGTGGTCCCTCAGCTCACTTTGCGATGGACAGCTGGTGTGAACCCACAGCGCAGAGTGTACTGAGGGCCCTGATGTGCTGGCATGGGGCTGAGCATTGGTGTAGGGTCAGAGAAGAACACTGACATTGGTAAAATATATTCGGGGATGTGGTGGATGGGAAATACACATTTAGCAGAATGAAATTCAGGGCTCGATGGTCACTAGGCCTCTGATTTGAGCTCTTTGTACCAATGGTTCGGTCGAACTGACTGGGAGGAAAGAGAGAATATTGATCTAACAGCCAATGAATTGGATTAAAAGAGTATAGTCAGATCTCTTGGAGTAAATGAGAAAAGCCCTGGTTGAAGGGCTTACTGATCATTAGGCACTACGGAGACGCAGAATAGCATAGGCCCAACACTTACAGCAGTGGAAAGCTGGGTAGAGTCTGCGCTTCAGCTTCCCCTGCCTTAAACAGGGCTAGCAACGCTCACCCTACTTATTGCACAATGTCATTGTGAGGATCAAATAATATAATTGATAAATTCGTTCTGTAAACTGCACAGTGCTATGCAAATAACAGGCATTATTTGTATAGCTCTATGTTCCTGTGAAGTTTATGGGTATATCAATTTTTGTTAAAGTTGATTATAATTTTAAAAGTCCTCAAGATAATCATTAATCAAAGGGAAACTGCAGTTGTTCATTTGGCAATATTCCATAATTATTTATTGAGAGTCCAGTAGGTGCCGGACATGGTGCTGGTTGTTGAGGTTGGAGTGGTGCTTCAGACACTGTCTCTTGCCCCACTCAGCCTGCAGGAGAGAGAGAGTACTGCCATTACAAGGGCTGTGAGCGTGAGAAAGGGATGGACCATGCCATGAGGGCATATAACAAAGGGGACCAACGTAATCGGAGGACTAAGGGGGAGTCAAAGATTCTACACAGATCTGCAGGATAGGTAGGGCTGTTGAGATGGCAGATGTGGCAAATATTTTTTAAAGTGAAGAATATTTTGGTAGTGCAGAATAATGGAATTTTCTTATAAAAGGAGCATAGGTGTATTCATTTTGGAGACTCCACTAAAGAAATTTTACATATTTTATCTAACAATAAAACAGCTTTTCCATGTTGCAGAAAATTTCTAAATATATAGGATAGGGTTGGATTTAGAGATAGGAAATGTCAGTGGACTCCTAAGGGCCCAAAAGCAGAAGAAATGGTTCCTCTGGGGAGAACCAAGCAGGCAGAGGTGGCGGGCCCAGGTTGTAACCATGTCACCCTCCCCACAGTTGATTAGTTGGGGCCACGCCAGGTGCCTGGTCACTCAGAGAGCAAAACAAAGGATTCTGAGCCCCAGTCATTGAGAAGCACGTACTGCTGTGGAGGAGTGAAGAGTGGGAGTGGAGTGGGGTGTTGATTACAACACTGGCTACTTTCCAGAAGTTCAGCAGGAAGCACCACGCTGAAGGAGCAGAGTCTTGATTTACACCAAGCAGTGTTCTGAGTCGCTGCAGAGATTTTTCCCAGAGTCTTCCTTCTTAAAATCCTGACTCCCTCCTGCTGAGTCTCCTAGACTGCTGATTTCATCTGTTCCTAGCACAAATGTCCACTCATAAACTTAAGAGATTCATCAGCCTTTTCCCTATAATGAAATTGTTGATGAATCCTTACATGATCAACAAAAAAAATATTCTGGGAAATCACAATTTTACATTTCTGGTGCCCAAAGGGGCCTTTTGTGCTCTTCCTTTTAACCACGTAATGACTTTGGTTTTTTTCTTCATAGATTATAATCTCTCCGGTACAGGGCACTGTTGAATGAAGTTTGGTTTAATAAAAACAGAGTAATCTCTCTGGTACACTGAGCAAAAATGTAGATTTGTAAAGAAAGGAAAGTTTTACAGAGCCGCTTTACCACAGTCAGGAACACTCTAAAGTTGAGTTTTATCATCTTGCTTTTGAAATAGCAATTCTAATTCTGCTCTGGGCAACTTTTTAAAAATATTCTTTGTGAAGCTATAGGTATGCTATGTTCTGGGTAACCCTGAACACAGAACAGTAAACACAACCACAAACTTGATCTCTGGGTCTTTGTTTGGAGAACAATTTCGTTGAGTTCCAGAGCAATCACAGCAAGGCCAAGGCCATGTTAGATCACACACACAACTTTTTTCCTTTGCTTATTTTCTTTAATCCATGACTTCATTCTGTGGATGTTGGAAGGATAGGGGAGAGATGGGTCATCTCCCAAAATAGTGAAAGAGACGGAGCAGCCTGTGATTGAGACCGTGACCAACGCATCAGCAAGGCTGCAGATCGTGCAGCAGAACTGCTCACCTCCCCCCACCCCCGAGCATTAATAGGAGTCTAATGCAGGGAATGCTTCACTGGGGAGAAGCAGAGGGAACCAGCACACGTTTTTTACCTTCTCAAAATACGTGTCATGATGGTCAACAAATCCACTCATAAAAGACACTTGGGGCCCAAAACAAACACTAGGACAGCGAAGCATTCATGCAAATTATCACTTCTAATCAATTTCTCATCACCCATTCATTTTATAACTCCTACAAGAGCATTGGTTTGTTTTTGTTTTGTTTTTTGTTTGTTTTTGTTTTATAGAGTTTTTAATCCAGAAGAAGGATGGTTTTGGAGTTGCGTAACTTTAGTTAAAATCTCAGCTTCATCAATTAGTGAATTCAAATGAGTTACTTTACCTCCTTGAGCTTCAACTTCTTCGTCTGTATCATGATATCTATCTTCTCGCATTGCTCTAAAGGAATAACTCAGATATTTAGATTCCAAGTGCCCAGTACATTGCAGATCTTCAATAGATAGTGGTCAGAAATAGTACTTTGGTAGAATCAAATTCTACCAGTGACCTTTGCTCAAAATCCAATGGACTGTTCTCAGTTCTTAACCTCCTGGAGCTGTCCTGGCCTTTTCTGGCTCCTGTAAAATTTTGCTTTGCCTGGTTTCCAAGACACTGTGCTAAGGTGGTTCTCCTCCTGTTTAGCCAACCACTCTTTCCTAATTTCTATTCTGCCTGAACTCTCCTCTTCTCTTATTCCTCTAACTCTGATTATTCCTTGGCCCTTTGCTCTTTTCTCTCCACTTTTGATTTTTACTGCTTTCATTGCTCTACTTTAATAACTAACAGATATGTATTCCCTGAGAGCCAGTTCCATATTTCTATTTAGATGTCCCATTGTCCATTTAAACTCACTGTATCCAACACTAAGCTAACATTTAGCCAATCACCATTTCTCAACAGGGTGATCCCCACCATAGAGCACCCCCAGTGCCCAGAGCCAAATCTTACATACTGGTTTCAAACACAGACTCTGGAGCCAGACTGCCTGGGTGCACATCTTGTCTGCACCACTTACCAGCTGTGTTACCCTGAACACGTTAGTAAACATTTCTGTGCATCAGTTTTCTCATCTATAAAATGGAGACATATTCCAAACTAGATAGAATAATAATATCCACTCCCCACTATTTTCATCAGAATTAAAAACACTGACACAGTGTAAAGGCTGCATATGTGCTAGCTATTATTCTTTCTTTTTATCCCTTGTATGAAGGCAGTCACCATTTCCATTATTGCAGCTTTAGTCATATCCCTTCATGCCATCGACTGGCCCCTCTTCCATCCATGTTGCAGTCTTGTGAAATACTCCTCATAGAGCGTAACTTTCAAGAGTGTGCTATGATTCTTTACTGCCTGTACCATTAAGTCCCAAATCCTCTGACATTTAAGGTCCTCCATCAATCTGGCCCCAACTACTTCTCAAAATTTATTTCCTTCTACTTGCTTAATATAAGAAATTAAACCATTTTCTCTGCAATTTCCTAAAGATGCCCATTCCTACTTCCAGACTATTCCCCTGTCTGAAATTCTCTTCCTGCTTCTCTATCTAAATTCTCTCTTATGGAAGTCCAGCTGTAACATCCCATCCTCCAGAAAATTTTCCAGGGTTTTTCCTATTTTAGCCCTTCAGGGTCTCCCTTTGCTAAGAACCCCTACAGCATTTGTATTATTTATTATTACATAATCTACCATTTAATTTCTACTGCGCAAAGATTACTGACTATGAAAAGAAGACTGTCATTCAGCTGTCAGGTCCACCAACTACATCCTGACTACCCTATTTAATGCAGCAACCTGCCTCCACCCCACCTGAAACTTCAATCCCTCTAAAACTTTCTATCTCTCTCAACCAGCTCTCTACTCTTTCTTCCTTGCATAGCAGTTATCAGCTCCTAACATAGTGTAGCTTATTTATTTATTACGGTCACTGTCTACCTTCACTAGAACCTAAATTCCACAGGGCTGGGCTTCTTTGTTTTATTCATGGTTATATCACAAACACCTTGAACTGTGCCTGCCAATACTTGGTACTCAATTAACATTTATCAAATGAATGGGCAAAATTTCCATTGAGGAATTGGAGTATAAGTTGGGCTTAAAATATTAATGAGAATGGAAGGAGCTGTATTTTTCATGTTTTCATATAATCAGTTCACAGCATATTTGTAAAGTTGGTTGTGAGCTATGAAGTGCTATACAAATATAAGTTGCCTTAATTTTAGGAAGCGTAATTATAAACCTAATTTTACAAGCTTGTTCCTGTTTCAACTATCTTTCTCTTCCCTCCTAATTCTCTCCTTCAAATTCGACATGAAGGGGATTCATTCTTCTATTCTCCTTAAATGTGAGTACAAATGTGAGAAAAAAAATTTTTTTTTCACCCAGGACAAGCCACTTCCCTCTCTTTAAGAAGAAGTAGTGAAACTTTTATATATTAATAATCCTCAGGATTTCATGCTATTGTCGCTGCCTCAATTACCCTCTCCCCTACCTCTCTCTCTCTCTGTGTCTTACTCTCTCATGCACACACACATACATACATACACATGCACAGACTTTATCTTGAGAGCACATGAATTCTACTCTCCAAATAACTTATATTCTGAGTCTTCAGCACTTGAGATTGGTCTTCATGCACTTCAGTTCCTTGGAGCTGATTCACTGTAGCTGATTACTGACTTATATAATCACTTCAGCTTCCTAGCAAGAAAATGACCGTATTCAGACCCTAAACTAAAGAGCAAAATTTCAAGAAGTGACAATTATTTTTTCTTCTGGAATCTTGGCATTTTTCTCGTAAAAGAATAAGGTTTTCAAATGGAAACTAATGAACCAATCATCCTACCCAGATTTAATGTCACAATTTCAATGCCAATAATGTTAGTTGTTTGACTGCTGGCTACTTTTAGTAATGTCCCTCCTTTTGGTGCTTGCTGGAGGCAAATCACAAGAGATAACAGATACTTTCCATGTTAGACCAAGAGTTGAAATTTATAGGAAGTTTTTATGCTCAGCACTTGCCCTTAATTGATGACTTGTTTGCCCTTGACCTAACCTATATAAGATTCAAGGGAATCAGATGAATCCATAAGTCCACGGAGATATTGATAATCTTCACCTTGAAGATGGTTATATTTGGGAAAGAAAGGATTCGATTAATTCAGTGAAAATATTATAATGCCCTCCACCAAGTAAAATGCATAATTTCACAAAATAATAAGCTGTAAAATAAAATTTATGTCCATTGAAATTAAGAGAATTTTATTTTAGATACTGATTGCAAAATAGACTGATCCACTGATTAAAGCGTAGTCTCTCTCTCTCTCTCTCTCTCTCTCTCCCTACTCCCTACTCCCAACTTCGTAGCCCTCTAAGCAGGCTCTTAGTCTACCTGTTAAGTAATCCAGAGCTGAAAGGATTAGAAATATAATTAAGGAGCTACAGAAAAGGCACATCATTGAGCATGAGAAACAAATCATAAAGAGAAGGATATCACAATGGAAAGTGGGAGAAAAGAACGAGAAAAGAACTTAAAAATTGAGAAAATTTGTAGAAATCGCAACTTATGAAGACTAAAATTGGTTAGAGTGTGTGTGTGTGTGTGTAAATCAAAATCCGAAATATTAGCAGTGATTACAGGTGAATTTTTATTTCTTTCTACTTTGCACTTTCAAATAGTCTTCGGTGATAACATCATACTGCTTACTGGGCACGTACCACACACCAGGTAGTGTTCTAAGCACCTTCTGTGGGTTAACTCAAGTATTCCTTACAACAGCCTTAGAGTCGAACATGGGCATCATGCCGTCCACACAGATGAGGAAACGGACAAGAGGACGCTAGCCGGGGTCACGTAGCGTCAGCCAGACCAGGACTGCACCCCGGAGGCTGAGCTCTTAAGCATCCTTGTCTGTTGCCAATTCTTGACTGTGCTCTATTTTCTTAACTAGCAAAGAGAAGGAACTGGGGAACAGACTGGATAAAAGAGATCAATATGACAGGGGATTTCTTATGTGGAATAAATGAGATGATGCCCAAATTCAGAGTATTAGAGAAATTGTGCAAAGTGGGACTTTGTAAGCTTCCTGGAGAAAGAGACAATATGTTTAAATTATATGTAGAATTTCAAGGTCCTGGAACATTCTACAGGGTACCTATCAGGCAGGCAACACATTTATTGAAAGAATTGTGTGTGGTGATGGGTAGCAACTCTTTACTCAGTCCTGCCTAATGGTAGGTAAAAGTTCTGGTTCCTTACATTCAAGGCAGTGGCATCAAACTGTACTTGAGGCATTATACTCATTATACATGTACTTATGGCCACATACTCACGATAAAAACAAAACCAGCAAACAAGCAAACAAATAAATGCTAGTTTCACTTGAGAATGTCCTTGATGAAGCAGTATAAAATATTAACTTTCTAAATTTCAAACTTTAGGTACCTTTTTATTATTCCGTGTAACAAAGCGGGAAGTACACAGGCTTTGACTACGTGCTGAAATACAGTGATTGCCTCAAGGAAAAGTACCGTGCGATTGTTTCAGTTGAGGCTGAACTAGCCACTTTTTTCAGATAATTATTTTTTACCTGAAAGAATGACAGAATGACAAACCATGTGTTCAGACTTGAGTGTTTGGCTCACATCTCAAAAATAGTCTCAGTGTAAGCCTATCACCTCCTGATGGTATTTGCTGCCAATGACAAAATTTGAGCTTTCAAGAAAAAATGAAAATTTTTGAAAACTTGTATTCACCACTATTGACAACTTTCTAATACTTAAAAGTTTGTTTTCTGAAGAGATTGATGGGAGATATCAATAGATATGATTTTTTGGTAATGTATCATGAAGGATGTTAACATTTGGAAGATCTGAATAACTCAGTCAGCCAATACTTCCAAATGCCAATGCATGACGTTAAAAATCGCACACAGGTAAAAGATCTATTCAAAGTGTGAGACAGGCCTACGGAGTTTAATGTAGCAGAGAAAGTTCATTGTATGATTTGAGTTTCCACATTGCAATTAACCTTTAAGAAACTACCACTTGTCGAATTTTGGTGCAGTATCAAAGAATATCTACAATTATCTGAAAAGGCTATGAAAATACATTTTCATTTTCCTTTTCCAACTATCAGTGTGAAGCAGGATTTTCTAACCAAAATAACGTTTTGTAACAGATTGAATGAAGAAGCAGATACAAGAATCCAGCAGTCATCTGCTAAGCCAGACATTAAAGAAAACTGCAAAAATGTAAAATAACACCACTCTTCTCACTAAATCCTTTTGTTTTGCAAAATTTAGTTATTTTTTTGTTTTAAAATTAATGTTAACATGAAATGGGTTTATAATTATTATTTTAAGTGAATCATAAATAAGTATATTTTTAAATTTTTTCATCCCTAATTTTGAATATGGTCTATATCAATAGATATAACCCACCTACACACAGCTCTTTAGGGACTTCAATAATCTGAATATTAAAGGGATTCTGAAAACAAAAATTTTGAGAGCCACTGCTCTAGAAAAATCACTACAGAAAAATAATGGAAAAGAAATATTGATCAGGCCGGGCGTGATGGCTCACGCCTATAATCCTAGCACTCTGGGAGGCCGAGGCGGAAGGATTGCTCAAGGTCAGGAGTTCAATACCAGCCTGAGCAAGAGTAAGACCCCGCTTCTACCAAAAATAGAAAGAAATTAGCTGGACAACTAAAATATATAGAAAAAATTAGCTGGGCATGGTGGTGTGTGCCTGTAGTCCCAGCTACTTGGGAGGCTGAAGCAGGAGAGGAGGATCACTTGAGCCCTGGAGTTTGAGGTTGCTGTGAGCTAGGCTGACGCCACGGCACTCTAGCCCGGGCAATAGAACAAGACTCTGTCTCAAAAAAAAGAAAAAAAAAAGAAATATTCATCAATGAAACAAAAGGAAACAAAAATAAAAATGATGACATAACACAGGAAAAATAAGACTTTATATAATAGCAATTGCAATAAGTGAAAATGAGTTAATCCCACCTTCAATACTTTCAAACTGATTAAAAACAAACCAATATTGTTTTATAAGCACTCATGGTACATAAGAAAACTGACCATATGAGAGGCCACTAAGCAAAACTCTACACATTTCAAAGAACTCTTATTAGGCCACATTCTCTGACCTCAACATAGTTAAATTTTAAACAAACAAAAAAGATGAAAATTAAAAACTATATGTTCACAAATTATAACATACTCTTTAAATATTCACAGGTAAAAGAATAGCTCTTAAAGGAAATATTCTGAAAATTAGAAGTTGGCGATAAAATACATACTATATATTGTGAGATAAAGATAAATCAGCCCTTAGGGGTAAATTTCCAGCTTTAACTGCTTATATTAGAAAGGAGGCTAAAAACTTAAAGAGCTAAGCATACCACATGTTAGAAAAAAACAAAAGAATTAACTCAAAGAACATGGAAAGAAGGATATAATAAAGATAAAAACGGAAATTAATAAAATAAAGACACAATAAAAAGGGCAATCTAAGACAAAAGTGGGTTCTCTGAAATGGCAAAGAAAACAAACTAGCAAAAATAATCAAATATTAGAAAAGAAAAGGGAGACAATTTTAGATGCAGCACACATTTTTAAAAGAGACTGTTATGAATCTCTTTATGCTAATAAATTTGAAAACTTAGGCAAAATGGAAACATTTCTAGAAAAAATATAAATAATCAAAACTGATTCAATTATTTGGAAAGAGAAAAATAGTAACTACCCAGTGGAGAAACCTGGCAGCTACTACCTTAGCCAAGTGATGACGGTACGACAAACCCCAGCGGAGGGCCATTCTACTACATACCTGACAATTAATGACTATCGTATCAACAGTGTTAAAACGAATGAATGAGTATGTGAGTAAACAAATAAATAAGGTTATGAACCAGAAGAAAGGTAAGAAAAATAAAAACGATTAACTTCTGAAGGTGAGACTGTGAGTGATTTGTCTTTATTTAGTAATTTTTAAAAAAATATTACTTATGGCTGGGCATGGCAGCTCATACCTATAATCCCAGCACTTGGGGAGGCCGGATGGAAGGATGGCTTAAGGCCAGGAGTTCAAGACCAATATAGCAAGAATCCATCACTGCAAAAAAAAATTTGTTTTTAAATTAGTTGGTGCGGTGGTACACACCTATAGTCCCAGCTACTTTGGAGGCTGAAGCAGGAGGATTGCTTGAGCCTAGGAGTTTAAGGTTGCAGTGAACTAATTGTGTCATTGCACTTCAGGCTGGGAGTGAAAGACCTTGTTTCTCTAAAAAATATATGTGTATATATATATAGATATAGATATAGATATAGATATATAATTGTTTATGCAACTGAATACAGAGAGAAGAAAAGACCATTCAGGTGCTATAGAGGATTGAACTAAAGAAAGGAGCTGGGGGGAACTAATAATTTTGGGTATTCTCCGTTGCATCCAGAATTCTTAATTTCCCTTCCTCTGCTCTACGCATAAAAGCATGATCACAGTAATCTTTATGCAGTACCCCAGGCTTCTACTATACAACTTTCTCTCTGCACCTGTATGGAAAAATCCTCTTTGATTCCTTTTAAGAATAGACTTCTATTTTGTGGACCCAACCAGTCTATGACCAAAAGGCCTATTTATAAGAGAAATGAAAGTCAAAAAAGCAACTCATATTTCATGCAACTGCAATTCCAGAACTACTTACAGGTAGATGTAAACTCTGTGTGTGTGTGTGTGTGTGTGTGTGTGTGTGTGTGTGTGCTGTGTACTTGTAAAGCTTGCAATGTCCTGGGTATAACTTGTTTTTGTGTCTATAAATAGAATTGTAGCATGCAAGTGCTGAAAGAAATCATCATGATTATCCACCCCAAACTTCTCATTTTACAAATGGGGAAAAAGATTATACCATTTCCCTGAGATTACACAGTTATCTTTGTTAACACTGAAATGAATAAAGGACAAACTTCTAGAAGACACAGGGGACTGGTTCCAGGACCTCTGAGGATACCAAAATCTATGAATGTAGTAGTTGCACATAACCTATGCATATCCTCCCATATACTTTAAATCAGAAGTCCCTAAACTTTTTGGCACCAGGGACCATTTTCATGGAAGACAATTTTTCCACAGACTGGGGTCAGGCAGATGGTTTCAGGATGATTCAAGTACATTACATTTATTGTGCACTTTATTTCTATTATTATTACATTGTAACATACAATAAAATAATTATACAACTCACCATAGGTTGAAGACCCCTGCTTTAATCATCTCTAGATGACTTATAACACCTTATACAGTGTAAATGCTATGTAAATAGTTTTTACACCGTTTTTTATTTGTATTATTTTTATTGTTGTATTGTTATTTTTTTATTGCTTTTTCACAGACTAGTTTCCATCCATGGTTGTTTGGATGCACAACTGCAAAACTTGTGGATACAGAGGGCCAACTGTACACTGTTGGCTAATTTGAAGTGCTTGTGAACACATGAGCACTCTTCTATGACAAAATGAAAATTACATACATCTTCATGCAAAAGTCTCCATCCTCCACCCATGTCCTTGCCCTTGATTCACCCTCAATTCATTGAACAAATCTTTACTGAGTCCCTGTGGTATGACAGGCTCTGGTCTAGGTGCAAGGGGCACAGTGCTCACCAGGCCAAACTAAGTCTCTGCATTAGGGAGAATTTCATTTATTCATTTGTTCCGTCAGTCAGTCAAGTAATCACCAGAGCTTCTGTTAAAAGCTAGCAAATATCATACTTCGGGGTCTTTTTTTCAGAATAGGCTCTAATCCTTAGATATGTAAGTCCAGGTATAAAGATGTACTAGAAAATTACATCATGGAAGGTATGTTTTGTCATATACTGGAAGCACAGTTACTTAGAAATCTTGAAAAGTAAGATCACATTCATTCGACAAGTCTTAACTGAGCACCTACTATGAGCTGGTACTGTTCTGAGTACTGGGATACGGTGATGAAAAAGACAGACCCAATCTCTGTCCTGGTGAAGCTTTGACAGATGTATATACAACTGCGGATGTGACAAGTGTCAATGAAGAAAACGCATGAGGTGCTATGAGAGAATACATCATGGGGATCTTGCAGCTGCCATGAGCACCTCACAGACCTCCAACTACAGACAGCATAATGGACCAGGGATCCCACTGGTTGTTTCTGAAATCTATGCCCACACTTGTCTGGGGGCCACACTTCTCCACTTCTCCATGGGCTGCTCTGAGGCAATGATTGTGCATGGCAGCACTATTAAAGCAGGCACATTCTTGGCAGACGGGGACTCCTCTGATGGCTGACATTGACTCAAAGACCCTCCCACCCCCACACCATGGCCTTGCTGAACCTTCTTTAGACCGCATGGCAGTCTTGGAGGCTCCCACTCAACATTCCCTCCCTCTCTCCTCCACTCCGGGTCACACTTGCATCGTGGTCTGACAGCTCTCCCCACCTTTGTCAGCTCCCCCCTTATTTTTTTCTCATAGGGGGTTCCCCTAATAAGATTCTTGCATGTTTAATCCCATCTCAGAGTCTTCATCTCTGAGAACCCAGACTAACACAAGATCTAATTTAGATTTTGATGGGGCTGTTTGGGACTGGGTTACTGGGAAAGTGACACAGAGACTTGCAGAAGGAGGAATTAGTCACATGGGAGAAAAGGAAAAGGGGAGGTGAAGAGGGCATTACTGGAACAGTAATGCACTGGAACAGCATGTGCCAGGTGCCTGAGACAGGATGGAACTTCTCCCAGTCAAGGAACTACATGAAGGGCAGTATAGCTGGACCATAATGTTTCAAGAGGGAATAGAGCAGTGTCTGATGAAGCTTAAGAGACAGGCAGAGGCAAGATTATGCAAGGATTTGTAATTCATTTTTAGGATTTTAAATTGTATTCTAAGTGCAAGGGGTAGGTGTGCAGGGTCTTTAGCAAGGGAACAACTTAATCAAATATGTTTTAAAAAGAGGTTACTCTGCTTTCGTGAATCGACTGGATAGAGAAAAAGGTTGGAGACCAATAAGACAGCTACTAAAATGGCCCAGGTAAGACAAATTAAGAATTATTTTCTACATAATGAAAAAATATCATTTTTATAGGGTTTCCCTTAAGATTCTGTAGCCCTTTTCTTTATCTCAAGGTAGTCAATCTTTTCTGCCTTATTCTTTGGTTATTTAGGTATAAGTCTTAACTTTTATTGTCTTTGTACAAGTGGTATCATGTCTTACTCAATTTGTAATCTCACATAGCATGTGAATCAGCCTATTGTCTTCAAGATTAACAGACATTCATTGGTAAAAATGTTAGAATCTACCTCCACCTTTAAGAGATAAGGAAATAGATTAGTGGCTTACAAAGGTTACATAAGGAAGTAATGGGAAAGTTCGTAGAAAATCTACATAAAACACATTGATTATGCAAGATGTCCCTTCTGTAAAATGAAATAGGGCAAATAAAAAGACTTATAATGAATTTGACCTAAAACAAAAGTTCTGGAAATAATAAAAGTCAAATAGGGGGAGGGGAACAGAGAGGAGAGGTCAAAAACTACCTCACAGGTACAATGAACATTATTCGGGTGATGGGCACACTTACAGCCCTGCCTTAAGCATTATAAAAGCTATCTGTGTAACAAAAACACTGATACCCCTTAACATTTTGAAATTAAAAAGCCAGTTAAACTTTGGTTTATCTGCTTAGAATTTAGATGGGCTTCTGAGGAAAATACTAGAAAAATAAGAACAAATGATTTATTTTTCCTCTTGTGGGACAACAGTCTTCTGGTCCTAGATCTGTGCTTGGATTTAAAAATATTCTCATTTAAAAATTGCTTCTCAATAGTGAATAGAAGGAAAAGAACTCTTTTATTTACATATGTGTATGTTATGTGAATGTACATCTTCATATATCTTCATATACAAGGGCCATCCAGAAAGTATCCAGCCATGTAATATGTTCTGGTTATATTAACAATGGCTGGATACTTTCCAGACAGCCCTCATATACATACATATGCGTGTGAAATATACTTAAAGTTGGGGTGGGGTGTGTGTGATGTGGGTGAAGGGGTCATGTGGGAGGGGAAGAGGTGAAAAAAGAAAAAGGTAGAGAAGGCACAAAAAACACAGTGTATGATATGATCATTTTTATGCATTTATATAAATGATGTGTGTATATAAAATTTTATACAGTAAAGAAATTTTAAAGGAATGAAGAAAAGAATGAAGAGAGAGAAGGGAGGGGACTGAAAGAACTTCTCTTCCGATAAATGATGTGGGGCAGGTAGCTGAGGTGTTTTATTTCATTTGTGTGTTGGCTTATTTAAATTAGACCCTTACTTGAGACCATTAAAATAAATTCCAGATAATTTTTTAGTTTTTTCATATATAACCATACAAAAAAAATAGAACAATATGTAGATAAATCTTTAATCTGATCTTGGATTTAGGAAGAATTATTTAACTATAAAGACTATGAAAGAGTCAATGAAGAAAAATTGATAACCTTGACCACAAAACTGAAAACACCTAAAAACAAATAGAGATTTAAGTGAAAGGCATCAGAGTGAGGCTGTGTTACAAACCTTCTCTCCCCTAAAACCTAAAAAAATGGACAAAATAGTGTGTGTGTGTGTGTGTGTGTGTGTGTGTATGTTCACGTGTCTAGAAAACTTACCAGCCGCACAGTGAAGGCGCACAACCCCGCGTCATACATTCCAGCAAATGGGGCTAAAGGGAAGAAACAGAAGATTCTCGACTAATATGCCTCACGGAGAGCAGCACAGGACACAGAAGTTACATCAACCAATTAGGTGAAGTTTTTGCTAATATCCCCTCAATATGGAGAGAAGTCAAAGTGGGGTGAATAACAGCTCAGAAAACTCTTTGAGATAAGTCATTACCTCCACCATCAGACTTTAGCAGAGATGAGAAGAACCCGGGGTCTTGTAGTCTGGGAGGAAAAAGAAACACAAAACCATCTCCACCAGGTAGAGCTAAGTGTCGTTAGCTAAGAGTGAATCATTCTGTATTGAAAGGACATTGATTAGTGTGCAGAAAGGTAATATGGTGCATCAGTGATGAGCAGGCAGGCACTGGCAAAAATAGCGAGGGTGGGGACAAGGAGCCTGCGGAATGGTCACGTCTTATATCCAGACACACGAGGAGAGATCAGGACGTGGGTGGAGTTCCACCAAACGAGCAGGCGATTGATTCTGTGCGGGCACCACTCCTGGGTGCCCGGGCACCAGCTCCCCTTCCCCACATTAATGGTTCCCTGATGGGAGAAGTCGCATGCAGGTAGAGGAAGTGACAATTAGAGACAGGGCAATATGTGATGTGGGGAGGTTCAGGCAAAGGGAGCTACAGACACCACGGACAAAGCATCAGATCAGGGACACGAGCCTGCGTTGCAGTGAGGAAGACCGTGTTGGGCCTCGGAGCTCTAGAACTTCTAGGACCCTGCAGACACATGGCCTCTCTGCTGGCCGTGAGGCACGGTCAGTGTGAGCAAACAAGGTGTTGGTGAGCCCAAGTTGCCTTGTCTCTTCCACCTGGTCCTGCATGAGAATGTGGCGCGCTCTCTCCCATCTTCACTCATGGCAAGCCGGTGCTAGCCAAACACGCCTGTCAGAAAAAGAGGTGGGGCTGCAGGAGACATAAAGCTTTCCAGGAATTACGTTAAATAGCTGCTTAATTACAACACTTGTGATGCTTGCATCAGAAGACTTCAAACAGACTTGAAACTCTGAAGAAAAAACAAATCTCGGTGTTATACTTTGTATGTTTTTGATGCTCTATGAAAGCCTAGTCTTGCTTGCCCTGTCTCTGAAGAAAATGAGCCTTTTTTAAAACTTACATAGACTCCCCAACAACTGTTAGAATATTGCCCAATAAAAGTGTCCTGCAGAGCAGAATCAAGTACAATGTGCCGCCTGATTTCTTTGATGGCAAGAGATCGCTCTAGACTGAGAGTCAGCACAGCTCTTTGCCCTGGTGGCTTTTGTGACTTGATTGGGTTATAGTGGCAGCTTTCAGGACAGTTTCCCTGCCCTCTGTTGTCCTGGGGGCTCAGGCCCATCCAGAGGGCTAGGCTGAGTGGAGGAAGAAGCCATCAGTAAATCACCCCTGGAAGAGAATAGAAACTTAACAGAACTGAAAACAAAATGGTATGTAAATGTAATAATATCCTGTGAAGGGGGTGGGGGTTGGGGGTACTGAAACTAGGAAGGGGGCAGGGAGAAGACGGAATGAAGTTTCGCAACTGATTTCCACTGTGAAGTATTAGCATGGCCCCAACACCCTCAGGTACCCCTTGCTTGTAACCCTAGTGACTGGGAGGTGTGAGATGGAAATAGGAGACGTGAACAACAAAGTGACTGCCCCCAATAGGAGCAAAAGCCCAGGACTCCACAGTCAAGTAGGAGACTGACCTAAAACCCAAAGGCATCCCCCCAGCAGGAAGAGAAAGCTTTCTGCAGACATGGAGAGAACTCGATACAGAATATTTAAGCAAGGTACGCAAGGCCACGCTGAGCTTTTCCATCCCGCCCCATCTTCACATGCCCAGACTTCACGCTGGCCTTGAAAGGCCATGCAAGCAGGCCTCAGATGGCAGGGAGACAGAGTAGAAATAATGCACACATACGAGGGGGGCGTGGAAGAGCCAAACCTTTATCTTCCTGGTTGGCAGTCGATGGATGGCACCTACAGTGGACAGATCGAGAAAGAACAGTGTTTATTATGGAGATGGATGGGGTAGACAAGAGCATAAAGAGGCCAGAAAGTCCAGCATAGGTGCCTCCAGAGATAAGAATCCAGAGAGAAGAGTAGGTCATAGGAAACTGCTATTTCTCACAAATCTTTTTTCATATTATTTGACATTTTAAAACTGCATACATTTCTTTGATAAAAATTCAAATTACATTTTAAGAAAGTACCATGTGGGTCACATGCAACATGTCTGCAGCCCAGAGGCAGCCTGTGGGTGGTTGCCAGTTTTCAACCACTAAAGTACCAAATTTCTGGAGGGATACATGAGGCAAATGGCACAGGAACCTCCTGGGAAGTAGGAGACCAAGGTCCCAGGGGTTCCCTCTCGGGGTACAGGCAGTGAAGCATGAGGTGAAATTCACAGATGGTGGGGTCAGACCACAGGCCGCAATCCCAGCTCTGCTACCTGACAGCTCTGTGCCCTTGGACAAGCCCCTGAGCCTTTCTGTGCTCCCATTTCCTCATCGACCTTCAGAGGTGTGATCCGAGAATTAGTTAATACATGTACAGAACTTAGAAGGGTCCCTGTGACACACTACATACTATAGCTGTATAAGCGTATTAACGTCAACATTATTTTAAGGCTCAATATTATTAAGCTGATAGTCTCAACACCAGTCAGCTGAAAAAGGATTCAAGGAGTTTCTAACGGGAAATTCACTGGTAGAAGAGGAAGTTTGGGCTGATGCCTTGGATGCAATCCCCAGGTTTTCCTGGACACCTACCTGCTTGATGCTTGAAATCGCTCCTGACCCATGCACAGCACCATGGGCATGCCTCAGTACGGGAAAAGGACTGTGTGTGAGAAACACTTAAAGTGCCTCTCATGGACATCTAAAAATTTAGCACCCAGCAGACAACATGCCTTGGTTTAAAACAGACTTCAGAAGGACAGCAAAAACAGAAATGGCAGGAGAATACAGACTTCCTGGCCTGGTTTACATTTATGATGTTGGCTGTATTGTAATCAGGACTGAAACCCAGACTTAAGGAAGCCTCTAATTCATGAACTTATCCAAGAGACAGGACCCTGGGAGAGGGATAGGGGAGAAAGGCGTTCTCAGGATGAGAGGGGGAGGGGATGTTGAACGGCTTAATTTAAACATCAAAGAGAATTTTTTAATTTGTAAGCAAAGCTGATGAAGCAGGACAGGTGGTTGCAAACACAACCACGTGTATAATATTCACGCATGTGCTTGTGTGTGTGTGTGTGTGTGTGTGTGTGTATGTGCAGAGAGAGCAAGTGCGAGAGCTAAGGAGAGAGAGAGACAGCACGGAGAAGAAAGGGAAAGAGAAAAGAAAGGAGGAGGAGGAGGTGGCAGAGGATGGGGAGGAGCAGGGAGTAGAGGAAGGAGGAGAGGGGGAGGAGAGAGAAGAAGACCCATTGTGTCTGGGCACCGTGGCTCACACCTGTAACTCTAGCATTTTGGGAGTGTGAGGTGGGAGAATTGCTTGAGGCCAGGAGTTCAAGACCAGCCTGAGCAAGAGCGAGACCCCCATCTCTATTAAAAAATAGAAAATAGTAGCTGGCCATGGTGGCACGTGCCTGTAGTCTCAGCTACTAGGGAGGCTGAGGCAGGAGGATCCCTTGAGCCCAAGAGTTTGAGGTCGTAGTGAGCTAGGATGACAGTGTGGTATTCAAGAAAAGAAAAAGGCAGGTGGGGAGCACAGAAATGGTACTTAAAGTTTGAGACTCTCTCCCTCAAATATAAACAGCCCCATCCCAAAATTGCTCTGCCTAAACATCTCTAGAAACAAGGCACTACCTTAAAAAGCTATTCATTCCGCCAGTAGAAAGCTCTAGTTGTTAGGAAGTTTTACTTTGAGGCGGCCACTGCAGTGTACCTTGCTGCTCTCCAGCTGCAGGCAGGGTGACTGCCCAGGGGCCCAGCCACAGGCAGGGTGACTGCCCAGGGGCCCAGCCGCAGCGTTGGCACCTTGACACTGCAGCCAGGATTCCTGCGGCTGCTCCCAGCCAGAGGCTGGACTGGACCAGACTCTCAGGCAGACACAGGACTCCTCTGATGGCCCAAAGTAGAGGACTCCCAGGGCTTCGAGAGAGCTTTCTTAGACTGCTGGGATGAAAGAGGCTTCTACCCATCTCTCCTTCCTCTCTCCAGCACTTGGCTGGAATTGTCTCAGGGTCTGGGGGCTTTTCCTCACCCAGCTTCCTCCCTACATTCCTTCAAAGAAACATCGCCTTAATAAGATTCCCACATGTTTACTCTCATCACGGGGTCTGCTTCTGGGATCGTCAGGACTAGCACATAAACAAAGACAAATCCTTTCATTTCCACCTGTCCGTCCCAGTCCTATCTACAGGAATCACTGCACAAGTCGCCTCTACTGTGGCCCCAATTCTTCTAGTCAAGTGTCCATAAAGACACTAATGAGTTGTTCTGTGTGTGTGTACATGTGTGTGTGTGTAAATGTATTAGTATTTGTATGTGGGTAAGGGTGGGGCTGGGGTAAAGGAAATGGCTGGAGAGGTAATATCTGATAAAGAAAGGATAAGAAGACAGAACCACTGACACAAAGGAGACCTGAAACTGATGACTTCCTGTAAAATATAAATGCAAAAACTTGGCCTTAGGTTGAAAGCCCGAGCAGACAAAGAAAGCATAGAAGATGTTGAAAGGTTAGTCAAGGACCTTCACAGGCCCAGGCAACCTTCAAGAAATAGATAATTCCAACATTGTTTGAATTGTTGCAGAGCGTAATAAAACATGGAAAGTTTCCCAACTCGTTCTAATCAGCTGGCATAACACAGATATCAAGATGCACAAAATAGCAGGAACCCACGTACACACACACACACACACACACACACGCGCGCGCACACACACACACACACACACACACCCAGAAAACGAGAGACTGGGGTCAGGTACAACAACAATAATAATGAGAGCTAACATGTATTGAGTCTGTACCACGTCCCATGGACTGCTCTAAAGGTTACATACCTCATCCCAATGCTGGGAGTCAGAATCGCTTACTATATCCTTTCTTTATAGAGGAGAAACTAAAACCCAGAGAGATTGAGTAACATACCCAAGGTCACACTACCAGTCACTAGTGGGACTGGGATACATATAGATATAAAATCTTCAGAAAAATATTGATGAACTGAATCTATTAAAAAAAAATCATGGGGCCAGGCACGGTGGCTCATGCCTGTAATCCTAGCACTATGAGAGGCCAAGGCAGGCGGATTGTTTGAGCTCAGGAGTTCGAGACCAGCCTGAGTAAGAGGAAGACCCCGTCTCTACTAGAAAAATAGAAAGAAATTAGCTGGACAACTAAAAAATATATATATAGAATAAATTAGCCGGGCATGGTGGCACATGCCTGTAGTCCCAGCTACTCGGGAGGCTGAGGCAGGAGGATCGCTTGAGCCCAGAAGTTTGAGGTTGCTGTGAGCTAGGCTGACGCCACGGCACTCTAGCCAGGGCAACAGAGTGAGACTTTGTCTCAAAAAAAAAAAAAAAAAATCAAGATATATATAAGACTTATCCTAGGAATGCAAAGCTGCTTCAAAAAACTTAGGAAATTTATTTATGGATATCACAACATTAAGAAAATAACACAGAAAAAACCCAAAATGAAAATCATTATTAATAGCTACAATAGACTGAATGTTTGTGTCTCCCCCAAAGTTCATATGTTGAAGTCTTATCCCAAGTGTGATGGTATTTGGAGGTGGGGTCCTTGGGAGATAATTAGGTCATGAGGTTGGAGCCTTCATGAATGGGATTAGTGCCCTTATAAGAAGAGTCCAGAAAACTAACTAGAGGGTCCTCGCCAGAGCCTGACCATACTGGCATCCTAATTGCAGACTTACAGTCTACAGAACTGTAAAAAATACATTTCTTTTGTTTATGAACCATTCAGTACTTTGTTATAGCAACCTGGCTGGACCAAGACAATAGCCAAGAAACCAGCAGCACCATCATGCTTAACAGTGAGACATCGAAAGCATTTCCTTCACAGAACATCCTCTGCCATCTTATACTACTTTTCAGCATTGTACTTGAAATTCTGACCAATATAACAAAAGTGAAAGAGTTAAGAAATCTAAATACTGGGAAGAAGGAGAAAAAAGTCATTATTTGCAAACAACGTAACTTAATAGATAAATTGAGATTCGGTAAAAGAAAGAGGGGGAAGAGAAAAGGATGGATAGATATTAGAAAAGGAACTCAGGTGGTCAGATGTAACACCGTATAAAACCAAGAGTCTCTTCAAGATGAGATTCAACTTAATGCTGAAACCCTAAGGAGATCAGACAACTATGTCCACTCTCAACCCCAGCAGTTAGTACTGGTTAACAACGTTCTATTATTCTACAGTAATAGGTTGATACAATTAGAGATGAGAATGAAATAAAAGGTATAAATACTGGAAGAACTGAATAAACATTATTTGTGCACAATATGATAGCATGTCTAGAATACCCAAGAGAATCAACCAAACAACTATTACAGACAACAAGGCAAAAAAATAAGGTAGCTGGATACAAAATAACATTTAAAAATCCATGCCTTTTCAATATAAAAACAACCAGCTAAAACATATAAAGCAAAGACCCTTCTTAAAATAGTACCAAAAAGATAACATACTTTCAAATAAACATAATAAAAGTGCAAGATCTATATGAATAAAATGTTTTAATGATATGGAGGAACATCAGAGAAGATTTAAATAAATGGAGGAAAACATACTTTATTCTTACAGGAATACACAATATTAAAAAGATGTCAACTCTATACCAAAGTTATCTATAAAGTTTAGTGTATTCCTTTCCTTCCTTCTCCCCAAATCAGGATTTCTTGAGAACTGCAGAAGCTGATTCTAAAGAAACTTCGTATGAAAAAAAATGCAGAAATAACCAGGAAGATATTTTTAAGAGAAAAGTAATTTAAAATAAAGGAAGAGTAATTAAATGGTACATTTCCAGATGTTAAAACATTTTATAAAGTTACATAAATAGTTGCTTTTATAGCATAAATAGATAGTGGAACACACTAAAGAGTTAAGAAATAGTCTCAAATACACATAAGAATTTAACATATGATAAAGGTGGAATTTTAAACAAGTGAGGGAAATATGTATTATTTAATAAATGCTATTGGCACAATAGGATGGTCAGCTAGAGAAAGAATTAAGTAAGAACATTACCTCATTTCTTCATCACATAAATCCCAGGTGGACCAAAGCTTCCAGTGGAAAAGTGAAACCATAAAAGTAATAGAATAATAGAATAAATCTGGGGAGAAATTAGCGGGGGGGGGGGGGGAGGAGGGGGCAGTGTTGTTTGTTTTTAATTTTAGAGCAGAGAAAGCTTTCCTAACCAAGGCATAAAACCTAGAAATCATTTTAAAAAACAAATGAATCTGGCTACCTAAAAATTTTAAATCTCTGCACAGCAAAACCACAACATAGTCAAAAGACAAATGATAGACTGGTAGGCAACGAGTTTGTCTCTCAGTACATAAACAGCTCTTATAATTCATCAAGAAAAAAACAAGAAGGGCTCACTTCGGCAGCACATATACTAAAATTGGAATGATACAGAAAAGATTAACATGGCCACTGCGCAAGGATGACACGCAAATTCGTGAAGTGAAAGAAATAAAAAATATAAATTAAAAAAAATTAAAATAAAAAAAGCAAAAAAAAAAAAAAGAAGAAAAAAAATGACAAGAAGAAGCCAGGTGCAGTGACATGGCACCTGTAATCCCAGCTATTGGAGAGGCTGAGGCAGGAAGATTGTGGGAGCCCTGGAGCCCAGGAGTTTGACACCAGCCTGGGCAACACAGCAAGACTCCATCTCAATTAAGAGAAAAGAGCAATAACAAAATAGAAAAATAGGTAAAGAACATTAACAGATCGTTCACAGGAAAAGAAATACAAATGAGTTTTAAATATGGAAAAAGAATTAAAGAAATGTAAATTAGAAGAACAATAAGATATCATTTTTTATACTAGCAAAAATTATAAAGACTGATAAGATCAGTTGTGGTGAGGGTTTGCAGAAATGGGTATAATTGAATATTATTGGAGTATAAATCAAAGCAATCAAAGTAGCGTTTTTGGAAAACTATCAAAAGTTTCAATAGGTATAGCCTATGCCCCAGAGGTTTCACTTCTATGAATTCACCCTTTAGTCACTTGTATATTCATACTATGGAATATTGTGCAACCATTAAAAAAATGAGATGACTGTTACTGATATGGAACAATCAAAATCATGGAGCAATATGTATAAAGTCATTTATTTGTGTTAAAAATAGGACAGCGAGAATTTTAAAAGCCAAATGTATGCAAATTCATATGTGGTATAATACCTAGAAAAACATCTGGAATGATATCTAAGAAACAGTTAAAATTCTGTTGAAAGTGGTAGGAGAGAATTATAAAAGGGGCATTTATCTTTTTTCTCTCTAAATTTATAGTTATTGTGTAATGAGTATATATTTTTAATATTTGTGAATTTTAACCCTGTAAATTCCACTTGTATAAATTCATTCTAGGAAACAATCTAAAAATCTTGTAAGATTTTATGTCTGAGAAATTTTATAAAAGTATGATTTTATAATAGTGAAAACTATGGTAACAACCTACATGTAACCTAAATGTAAGCTGATGATAGGAAATCCACAGCATACAAAGCTCTGTAGCCATTAAGATATTCAGGAAAAAATTTATAAAAATATATGGACAAATACTTAGAGAGTTAGTTTGCAATGAGATAAAAATATGCAATATAACCAATTAGTTAAAAATGGCCCTTTATTTATATAGTGCTTTGTAGGTTTCATGGAGGAAAGCTATTATTTGTAGCTTGCACATGGAAGATTTTCTAATCAAGCAATCCTTAAATTTACAGCATCAAAACATTTGAAAAAATAGGAAAAAGTGTAGCACAAATCACATGAAATCCTAGATAATCTAAGAATGTATTTAAAATAATGAGTTTAACCTTCTCCTAGAATTAAATATTTTTTGCCTGTAATCAGTAGCCAAACTCATTAAGCTGAATTTTCCTTTTCATGCCTTCTCTGCTAGATTTGTAGAGGAAAAAAAAATTATATATCCAAAAGGTTAACCATAAGAGGGAGATTGAAGAAAACAGCCTTGATAATTCGCAGACCAGATAATGAGTTCCTGATTAATGCAGCTGGCTCTAATGCCACCAGCACTTTTAAGACAAATTCTTAATTGTCCCACATGCTTTAATGTTGTATCTCAGTTTAGAAAAGTACCAAATTACTTCCGTAAATTGCCATTTTCCAGAGATATTAACTTTAACACTATAAATAACATGCATATGATAGAGAAAAAAATAGATGTTTTAACTGGTAGCTCTAGAGGAGTTTTTTAAAGTTCAATTACAGGGCCCTGGAGACTGATCTTTGAAAAGTGACTTTGCTTTAAATAGCCCCACTATTTAGATAAACAACCAAAGTGTTTCTTAATCACTAATAACAGGCCAAAAAGGAAAAAATAATGAGATGAAACCTGAGGAATGAAAAATAGTGGCAGGTCTTTTCAAAACAAAATAAAACAGAAAATTTGAAGACTCATATTACCCTGTCTCATTCTGGACCTGCCTCCACTATTCCCATAATTAATTATCTGAAAAATGGAAGGTAAATGTGCAATCGCATTTTTTCTAAATTACGTTTTTTCTAATTACATTCTTAAACCTTGAACTAGTAGTAGTTTTTTGAGGTCTCTGTGTCTAGCATGGTGCCCAGCTCTGTCTCTCCTACGAGCACTCAATAAATCATACGGTCAAACAGACACGTGTGGTGACAACTGATTTGTTGTTGTTTGAATATCTTCATCCTGAACTTGTTCACCACCAGTCAGCTTGGAGATATGGGTCCCCATCCCTTGCCTAAGTTCCCTGAAACTTGTAGGCCTTGAGTAGGGACCTTGAAATACTGATCTGAATCACTGCTTTCATTGGCAAAGGGTGACGGCAGTGAATTAGGAATTATTCTCAGACCCGATGACTTGTACTGAGAGAAGAGATCATGGCTCAACACTGCTAATAAACTCTTTTTACTGACTATAAACTCTCTACAGCTGAAATTTCTACAAAATCTCAAGAGTTTTTAAGAGATGAAAATACTGTATATATATTTAAAACAAACATAAAGCTCTCCTGTGATCAAAAATACAACTTGAGTAAATGGAAAGAAATGCAATTCAAAACAAGTTACCATTTTTAATCTATCAAATTGGCAAAGACTAAAAAGAGGATAATATGCATTTTGGGGGGAAAGAACGTGAAATCCTAGTCTCTCAGATACACTGTTAGTGGGAGTGTTAATTCGAAAATATTTGGATGGCAATTTGGAAATATAAACCAAATGTCTTTAAAAAGTGCATGTATTTTTTTTTTTTTTTTTTTTTTTTTTTTTTATACAGATTATCAATATCTTGGCTGGAGCGAGTGCCGTGGCTTCAGCCTAGCTCACAGCAACCTCAAACTCCTGGACTCAAGCAATCCTACTGTCTCAGCCTCCCAAGTAGCTGGGATTACAGGCATGTGCCACCATGCCCGGCTAATTTTTTCTCTATATATTTTTAGCTGTCCAATTAATTTCTTTCTATTTTTGGTAGAGATGGGGTCTCGCTCTTGCTCAGGCTGGTCTCGAACTCCTGAGCTCAGAACGATCCGCCCACCTCGGC
>CAUYSK010070856.1:0-15485 GCA_963575035.1 Avahi laniger
ATTCATTATCTCTCATATAGTTCTCTGTATGTTTAAAAGATTTCATAGTAAGAGAAAAAAAATGAAGGATGTATAAATTTAAAAACTGAGAATAAGGAATTAAACAATCCAAAGACATATTGTTATCACATAGTTTTTATACGAGTTACTTTGGCAAGGATCCAGGCTTTGTATCTTCTGGCCAGGAGTCTTACTGTAAGAAGACTAGAAATATAAACGCTGACATATTTGAATAGTCTTGGTCTCCTGACTTCATTCTAAGCAAATGCTTGATGCTGCTTTCCTATTCCCACTTGGCTTTCTCTTGTGGTTCATGTTAACTTCACTCAGACTGCTATTACTCTGCCATTTTTCCTGCTTTGCCTTCCACCTAATTCCTCACTAGCCTAGGGACCTGAGCTTCAGTTTATTTTGCAGCTTTAGAAGTAATTGTCAATTCAGAGGAAAAACTGTCTGAACAGAAATAGGGAAATCAAGTGTACAGATTAGCTTTGGGAGGAAGATGATGAAATATTGAGTCTGCATGGCTTCGTCATGAACTTCACGCGGAGATGCACTGACAGCGGTTGGCTTGGCAAGTCTGGAATTTAGGACTGTGATTAGGATATGACCTGGGTATTTGGTGATTATCCACAAAAGATGTGGAACTTGATAAGATCACCAAGGTTTGGGGACGGACCCTGAAGAACACCTAAATTTAAGGAACAGGAAAAAGAGAAACCAGCCTTTATGGGAATGGTGGGATTGAAAACAGGATTATGCTTTATTATTAATAGTGTTAAATGTTATAAGAAATTCAGGAAAGATGAGAGTTGAGTAAACACCAGTAAATTTGGTTATTAGAAAGTGGCCTTCAACACATGAGACTGAGCAGGGTAGTACCGGGCAGGGGGTGGTACTTTAGGAAGCTCAGGGCACAGTGAGTGAGAAGAGAACAGAAGGAGCAGATATCTGGCGGTGAGAATGAGAACGATGGGATGAGTGGTAGCCTTGAAGGAATAGCTGTACTAGGGAAGGATTTCAAAAAAGAAACATGAACACACTTGCAACGGAGAAGGAACCAACGGAAAAGAAGAAAAATTATACCCTAGGAAGATGGAGCGAAGTCAGGGAGGAGATGGAAAAGAAGGCGGGCACGGGTGGAAGGATACACCGGGACGAAGAAGTGAATCTGCTACCTTCAGTGTCAGAGTGAAAGACTAAAAGTGAAGATTTGGGAGGCAAAGAAGAGAGACACTGAAAAAGCCTTGGACTAGAGCCTCTACGAAGTTAAAGTCAGATGCCGATTAAGGAGTATTAGGGAAGAGGTTGAAGGAAAGCAGAGAGGTTTGGAGGGAAGTTGTGGTTTTCAATAGCATAAAAGTGAATGCCCTGCTATCCTATTTTCTCAACTGATTCTTGAGCAGCCTTGGTACGGAAAAGAATCTATCCATATAGCATTTAATAAGGTAATTTTGTATTTCGTGACTTTATTCCAATAACCCTGTGACGTAACTGGAATGGATACTACCAACCCAATTTTGTAGATGAGAAGATCAAGGCTCAGTAGTTAGATGCCTACCAAGATCATGCATCGATAAAATCAAAATTAGAACTCTGTTCTTTTCACTATATTCTGTTAACTAAGCACTTTGGGGGAAAGCACTACTTTATCTGCAGCCAAAGCAATTTTTTTTAAAAGCACTCCAGAAAAGCTGCCAATGTGTACAGTGTCAACAGAATCATGCCTAGTAATCTTGTTAGTTGAAAAAGATTCTTCATTAAATTTGTTATATTGTTAGACAGGAGTTGGTAGCAGATGGTAGATATTAAAAGCAGCTCCTCACAGCTAAAAGCTGTTGGCAAGAACGTTTAGAAAGTGCAGTGATGGATGACATAGTATTCCATTTGGGGAAGGTGGTTGAGTCTAATAGGGTGACCCAAAGGTCAAGCCCAAGCTTAGTCCTATTTAACATCTCTTATGACTCTTGCAGCATGAATAACAAAATGCTAATGGGATCTGAAGATAATTGTAACTGATAGGCGATGAAAATACCAATGAGGTGGGGGGAAAGAAAGTAAGAAGAACTTGGCATGGTTTGTAGTGAAGAGAAGAGGGTAGGGAATTGCATACGGTTTAAATTGGGAAGAGATTTTTCACGAAAAGGAAATGAAAATACACTGTAGTAGGCAAGAACCCCTACACTCTTTGAATAGCACCAAGAAGATTCTAGAAGGTGATCAAGAGCGAGGTAGAAAATGATGACGCAGACAGGACAACCCACTATCAGCCAAAAGATCTGACTGAGTCTCAGGTAAAACTGCAACTGACACGCTATCATTTGCTTAACAGAAAAGGCTAGGGGTAGGGAGAGAACAGATTTACATGTGTGCACATGTAAAATATACACATACACTCACACGTAGAATATCTCTGAAAGGATACAGAAGAAAATAATAACCTTGGTTACCTCCTGTGAAATCAGCTGGTGTCCCACAAGCTAGAGCCATTGTTATATTTGGCCACATATTATTGAAACTTTGAGATATCGTTAGGCTAAGTATAAACTCTCCAGTTTAGCATAATCCTTGTCATTCTCTAATTTACCTTCCATCAAACTGATTTCACGCCTTTATGTTATCGGCCTGGCTTTTAGAGGGTTTTAGCTGGCAACATCCCTCATGCCCTCATACACAGACACAGCCAAATACAGAAATAGAAATACGTAGAAAAGGAGCCTATTCAGATATATATGGATATATTTTGAAACGTTAACAGCAATAATCTCTGAGTAGTTAGATTATGAGTGATTTTTCTTCTGTTTATCAGCATTTCTAAATGTTCTTCTCTACACAGATAATACTTTTATGAGGCAAATAATAAAAAATGGTTTATCTTAAATTCATGTTTAAATTAATCATTATCAGCCTCTAGCCAAGTACAGTCACAGACCTTCCCAGGAGATGTGGCGGGAAAATTACCCTGGTGGATTTTGCTTTCTGTTACTCATTGGCTACTTTTGTGCCTATGTCTTTGTACCTGCCGTCGACACAAGCCACAGTGGGTGAATGTGTACTGTGGGTCCATCACACTCATCAACTGAAACAGCAAACCAGCCAGCATCATGTCTCTCTTCAATAAAAGAAAATAGTTAAAAGGAATGTTTTTAATATTAATAGGAGATATTCTAATCGGTAGTTTTTAAATCATTAAATAATAGCCCACTCCCTTAATTATCTAGTTCCCCTTCATGGAGGCAGCCGAAGTTATCAGTTTCTTGTGTATTATATCAAAGGTGGCCTATATATATATATATAAGTAATTACAAATATATAATCTTTGGGAAAATTTGGCCAGAGCAAGTCCATTGTTTTTAGCTGGGTATTATAAAGATGAATTAGAAATTTTTTTTAGATGATGTGAACAGAGACTTGCTCTCAATTTATTGTGGAACATCATGGTGCTTGCTACCACAGGGATGCGTGAGTTTCATTCTAACGGTGGCCGCAGGGACATTTTTTCATCCTTCTTGCTGCAACTGCAGGAAGCAACCAGACAGGCAGTCTAACCAAATATTTCAACCAAGCAAACCGACCGCCTTAGTGATTTTAATGGTATTCTTCTAATCTGATAATTATTATCCCATTCCTTTCCTGTTGCTGACAAAAAGCCTACAGAGAATAGCTAGTTTTAAAGTGAAATGGGCTTGACTGTGAAAATATGCAGCCTTATGATTTTAGTGACAATTTGTCTTAGTCAGAACTAAGCGAATTCAAATCCAATCCATCATATTTCTACCTCCAAATCTCCTAAACAATCCTGAAAAGATATGATTGTGTCTGCTTCTCCTAAGTCATTTATCATTTTAAAAAGAGAAAGTGGATTCCCGCATAATTAAAAACCAACAGTTCCCCACTGTGAATGCCTGGATTCTGACCAAGGCGGGTGTCTTTGCTGAGGGGATTGGAAGAGGGGCTGAGATGTGTGTGCGGACGATGGACCAGGTGACATCAACATCCTTTCTTTAATGGTCCACTCAAACGCCGCAGTCAGAGAGATTAGGGGAGAGATTTGCCGCCTTATCATCAGGATGTTACCACATGACTGGTGACCTCTGTAACCTGGTCCTGACCCACAGAGAATGGTGTGTGTAGAAAGCAGGGGTGAGCTCTCTTCTCTCTCCTTCCTCCTCACTCCTGTAACCTCAGTGGTGTGACTGAGGCGCGCTGAAAGGTGAGCCTGTCACACAGATCTCTCCAACAGCCTGCCAGAATGTGGAGCTGTGACAGGAAAGGTCATGACTCCCAAACAGAAGGCTCCCTCCTGATTTTCAGCTGTCACTGTTTAGGGTAGCAAGGCTTTCTTCCGCTTTTTCCAAAACCGGGGCCCGAGACTTTCCCAGGCTCCTCCTCTGGCAGAGCCTTTCTCCATAGCTCCATATCTGGAGCACATGCTGTCAGCTACTTAGAAGGTGAGGCCACTGTGCTCAGAACCCACCCGGAAAGGTCAGGCAGCAGGGGTCAGTCTAATTGCTGATTCTTCCCAGCCTCATTAATTGACTTTGCTTTACCCCTGGGCTGGCTGCTCACTCCTCACCCACCCACAAGTGACCCCAAGGACACTGCCCCTACATTTAGGAACAAATCCTTGGCCTTCCTGAAGCCCTCTGACCCCAGCATCTCCACACCTCTTTAACAGGATGCTCTCTCCACACAGTTGTCACTCTCAAGGCTTGGCCCACTATCTTTAGCAAATCCAAAAACAGACCTCAGGAACAGATTAAAGTTAAGCATCATGTACTTCAGGATTCTGCGATCATCTTCACCACCCCCATTCCTCTTTCACTCTATGTCCTCGGGGCTCAAAGTCCCCCACCCTCCCCCACCCTCAGCCGACAAGGGATACTAACAGCACAGACGGGTTCAGTGGCAGGACTTGGGCCATATACTCCCAGACAACTGCGATGGAAAGTGATCTCTTTTTAATGGCCAGATGACAGCCACCTCTTTTTCCCTGTTAAGATAAAGACAAAAAAATGCACATTTCTATTTGTTGGGCAAATCTCTACAAAGTGGATTGATCATTTGAGAGATTTCTACTTTTAACCCCTTAGGGGAATAAATGCCTCTAAAGTGTAAAGTGGTGTGCCAGCTTTGTCTAAGGGAACCCGTACGTTTTTCCCTCACTGAATGTGGAAGAGTCACAGGACGACTGATAACTCTATCGGGTTACTTTCCAAGGACCCTTACTGGTACATGGGAAGACAGTCGAACTGAAAGCAGACCAGTGTGGGAAGGGAGAGAGAGAGCATCGCCCTGCACCCAGGGGCCGCGGGGCTAGATAAACAGTGAGAGACCCAGCGCTCAGCTTTTGCCTCAACTCTTGCCTATGGCTATTTGCTAAATCAACATTGTCTGGTTTAGTAACGTTATCACAAGAAAAACAGAAGAAACTTGATGGTTTCCAGACTAGCACTTGGGTATAATCTGAAATCAAGATGAAATAGCCCATCTAAGGAAAGTGCCAACATTTCTAAAAGGACTTCAGGGAAAATTGGAATGAAGGCTTAAGGTAGACACTGCCCCAGGAGCAGCCAGGTCTCTGACAGCCATCTCAGTAATTCCTCCAAAACAGAAGGTTTGACTTCTACTTTCTCAGCTTTTTCCAGGCCTCTCACTGCCTGCCTGCCCTCAGAGAGAAGCCACTTCTACTCCACCCTCCTGCTCCCACCACACTCACCCTAGGCTCCTGGACACACAGCCCTGCCAGCAGCCAGGCTCCGTGAGCCGTGCCTGTCCACTGTCATCAGACCCAACAGCGTGTGGCTTGAGGCAGCACACCCTCTCCAAAGGTACCTCTCACCTGAGCGATGGGTACACAGAAGATTGGCACACCTCTGAACCCAAATTCTTTATAATTTCACCCAAACCTAATATAGAAAAATAAAACCAAACCATACTAAATATAACAGGTTTGTTTGGTTTTTTTTTTTTTTTGGAGATAGGATCTTGCTCTGTCACCAGGACTAGAGTACAGTGGTGTCATCACAGCTCACCACAACCTCAAATTCTTAAGCTCAAGCAATCCTCTTGCCTCAGCCTCCCACCTCTGCCTCCCAAGTAGCTGAGATACAAGCATGAGCCCCCACGCCTGGCTAATTTTTCTATTTTTTGTAGAGCTAGGGTCTCACACTTGCTCAGGCTGGTCTCAAACTCCTGGCCCCCACCGATCCCCCCACCTCTGCCTCCCAAAGTGCTAGGATTATAAGTGTGAGCCACCACAGCTGGCCTGAATATAATAATTGGAGCCATAATAACTTTAGATATGAAATTTCTATGATTGGGGAATATAATGGGAATATAAAGTTGGTTGTATGTGGGAGAAGGCATTATAGGGTGACTTAAATTGGTATCTGGAAGCAAAACAGTCTATTAGTGTCAAAATGCGCAGTACATACAAATTTTGTATGTAATTATCAGATGCAAACATGGTTTATTCTATTCAGAGGTCTTATTTTTAGTGACAGCTTTATGTTTTCAGAAAAGAATCCCGTTCACCATTAAAACTACTTCTGGCTGGTCAGAAACACCACCAACCTAGAGAGGGACCTTAAAGTGAGAGATTAATGCTTCAGGGAGAAGCTAACAAACTGTGAGGGTGACTTTTATTCTAATGACTTTCTAGGCACTATACACCTATAACAACACTTCTGCTCTTTCATTATGATTTTCCTGCCTTGCTGTATTTAGCTAGAAAACATCTGAAGCCATATTTCCTGATAAATATTAGATGAAACTTTCCATTGACATTTTTCTATCTGAAGTATTTCAGTTAACACATAAGACAGCAAATATTGAGAGCTAGTTTTGAAGATTTTCTTATAAAATGTTACTCTCCCCTCCACCTTCACATCATGAGCTGAGCAGCTTTCAATACTTGAGTCACGCGCACCTAAATGAGATAACTGTTGAATTTAAAGCAATTAGGAGGAGGAGGGATTATTTTTCTTTTGTAATTGGAGGGCATATGCTAATTATATTTATTTGAAAAATAAAATCTTGTGATAGAAAGTAAAATAAATAAGCATTTCAGTCTCATTTCCATCAAATAGCCACTAGATGCCTTGAAGGCAAAAAATAGCATGGACATGATATTTACTCATTTTCTAAATAACAAGCATATTAATACATCCCAAACCTGCAGAATCAAACATGAATACACTTTGTCAGCTAGACTCTGAAACTTGAGATTAATGAACAGAGGGTAGAAAGTTACTTAATGGCACAACAAAGTTGTAAGCCTGAGAAAATACCAAAGAGCCTAAAAAAGCCCCTACACCGCTTTGCCCGGTAAAATTAAGAGCATCTATGACCCAACCAAATACTTGTTGCCCAAATTAAGGACTCACTGGCCCTTCCAGGCCATCCTCCTACCTAAACACATAGTAGACATAATTCCAGAAAGACAAGTATCACTTATTTGTCAAAGTAACTGCAGAAGAGGTTTCTGCTTTCTCCTGAAAGCCACCACAGTGCCTCCAGTCACCACTGCCATCGCCTCCTTCCTTTCACCTAGCCAGACTCCCTTTTGCTATGAACACGTACATATCTCCTCCTTCTTGGTTTATCCTTGGGGAAGACAAAGAACAGATGGTCACCATCTTCTTACACTAATAATCCGTCATATACTTAAGGCTGTATTATACCCAATAGCAGACTTTTCTCAGTGGATTATCTCCAGCCCTTTCAGCATCTCCGCTCAGATCTAACTTTTTTTTTTTCTTTTTTTTAGCTCTTTAGTCATCCTTCAGCTCTCCTCTGAACAGTCTTCTTGTCTCCCCTCAGGATGTGGAGAATAGACCTGGATACTGTCTTCCAGCTAATTAGAATAAAGTTCTGCCCAACAGATGTAGCAGAGACACACAAAGGAACCAAGACTAGAGATGGGGAGTTCAACAGGTTTCCAATCTTCGCTTCTAGTCTGGTCCCAAGGTCCCAAGGCACTTTTGTCTCCTAATAAGTTCCCCTCTTTGGCTCCACTGTTGTTTGATACTTGTAAACATCACAAATAAAAATTTGTGTTTAAGAACTGCTCCCAAACATAGCTGCTAAAAGACTGACAAAGCTCAGGTACAGGGCAAGGCAGAAAGAAGGCCTTAAAAGCAAAATGCCAAAGCATTGGCCATTCAACCATGTCTGGAAACTGTGTTCTAGAAATTCCTCCTTCTGTCTTCTATCCCCCACCACTTGAGCTTCGTGACTCCTGCAGATTTGGTATTGCCAGCCAGCTCTATCTAGATGCTTGATCCATTATCATCTTAGATAACAACACCCAACGCTCCCAACTGCAAAGCCCTGGCCCCCGCCCAAGTCTCTGCTAGGACCACAACCATCTGTTCCAAAGCAATCATTTTACAGATGTGGAAATGAAAGCTGAGAAAAACATAAACTGACAGCATCAAAATGTATAGCCCTAAAACATCCTATTCACTTCACTCCTGCCGATCAATCCACAACTTACCCAGGGTCACTGAATTCTTCAACAATACCTAAATTATGAAGCAGTCTGCTATGTCAATATTTGTCAGTGTGAACTCCAGCAAAATGTTTCATGAGTCTCTGGCTTTGTTTCCTCGTTCGCTTCTCAGCATATTTTGTTTCTCTGAACACCAGCAACCTTGGACATATAGCCCAGTGGTCAATGGCTTTGACTGCCAAATGTCAACATTTCTCTAGTCTCTAACCTCAGTTCTCCTTAAAAAAAAAAAAGCTACTCATTTTAACTCTAAAACAATTAACAGGAGGAATAGCTTCCAGGCAACTTACCTCAAAAACATTGCTCCCTAGAAACATAGCCTGTCTTTCTCTCTATCTTTTCATTTCTCCTTTGTCAAAAAGGGTAAAATTGGCCGGGCACAGTGGCTCACGCCTGTAATCCTAGCACTCTGGGAGGCTGAGGTGGGTAGATCACTCAAGGTCAGGAGTTCGAGACCAGCCTGAGCAAGAGCTAGACCCCATCTCTACTAAAAATAGAAATAAATTATCTGGACAACTAAAAAATATATATATATATAGAAAAAAAAAATAGCCGGGCATGGTGGCGCGTGCCTCCCCGCTACCCGGGAGGCTGAGGCAGTAGGCTCGCTTGAGCCCAGGAGTTTGAGGTTGCTGTGAGCTAGGCTGACGCCACAGCATTCTAGCCAGGGCAATAGAGCCAGACTCTGTCTCAAAAAAAAAAAAAAAAAAGGGTAAAATTGACCCTTAGTATGTACGATATGCTTCTTAATTTGTGAATCCTACTCAAAGCCCTGCTCTCCTGGCTGAAAACCTTGTTCGACATTTTAAAATATTTTCTTTCCACACTACATGAATGTTATATGTACAGTTATTTCCTTTCATTCCTTCTTTTCTTCTTTCCTTCCTTCCTTTTCTTCTCAGGTTCATATCTCAGCATTCCCCTTGGATTCTTCTGTTTTTATCTTTAATTACTTCCCCAGTTTGCTGTTTGAGATCTAGCCCTAATCTCTGCTATTCTCACTAAGCTTACCTTTTCCAAATTTCCATTTTAGGGTCCTCTAAGAACTTAATCAGGCTTCATTTTAATTTAATACCCTGTCAATCATTAACACTTCTCCTAAGCATTCGCTTTATATTTTAGAATTTGGTCATATCAGAGGAAAGTTGACTTTCTTAGGCAATTTTATTGTACATATTTTGTATCCTGTTCTATTTCTAGTCTTCCCTCTGTCGTCTACTCACATTTGCTGGAACATTACACCTAATCTATTATCCAGAAAATGGAAATATAATACTAAGTGGTTTACTATAGCCTCCATTTTTTCATAATGTCATAAAAATTTATAACACTTAAAAGCCAATGATCCCTGAGGTCATTTATCCTCAAGAAAGAACAAGTTTATTCATGTGGAGCAGAATCTGTATTAGATGTAGTTCTCACATTATAAGATATGTACCCTTAATGCATAACATCAGGGCAGCCTGCAAGCGCCCAGCATCCACTCAGTGCCCTGGTGGTGCAAAGCCCATTAGAAGGAGGCAGGTGGGCTCTTACCATTCAGAGGTAAGGGCCAGTATTTCAGAAATTCACTGCCGCCTCAATGTCAGATGTGGTTTCACAGAGAGATAATGATCCCCTTCAAACAATGGGAAACAACTGAGGAAAGTCATTATGTCACTGTTGAAAAATGTCCTTGATTATCCTGCCCTAGCTGTTACCTAATCTGAGTTTTATTTCTAAAGGCTCCTGAGTGGGAAGACTTAAGCACTACACATACCCAGCTCATGAAGTAATTGCTTTCAGTGTTCACCAAATGTTGGTAGCAGAATGTGAGCAATGCTGGGGAGTGAAGGGGCAAGGTAACTGGGGAATGAGGTAGCAGTTAAAGAGGTTTAAAAACTACACCCAATTTGACAGAGCTCTTAGTCTCTGGCACCAGTTGGAGATAAGGCCAGGATGCAGCAGATGAGGGCTGTTTACAGAACACCAGCTGGCCTGAGGTCATTTCTCCAGAGCCATCTGTCTCCAGAGGCCCTCACCTGGGCTTTCTGGGGGAGCCCCAGGCTGTGAGCGATACTGATCCAGGCTGACACCGCTGACCGCCACATCTCCAGACAGCCTCTGTCGGGAGCAGCCAGTTGTCCAGGTATTAGATTCAGCCTCTCAGCCTCGGTGGGCAACCGTGCAACTAACCTTTTCTGATGACCTTCCTTCAAGCCTTCTGCTCCCACTCAGCTCCTGTGAGTTAGCAACTCTACTAAATTCCTGACGAAAGAAGCGCTGCAGACATATTTCATATCACTGGAAACCGGTCCTTCACATCCTCCCAGTAGAACACGATGCAGCCATTTGAAATGATGGTGTGGTTAGGTTTATCTACCAAAGAAAAGTTCACACTAGATTATTAAATTTAAAATGCAGATTACAAAGTATTAATTTGACAGTTTTTAAAATAAATGTCTATGTGAATATATTTATTAAAAGGCATTTAAAAAGTATGGAAGGGCTTACATCAAAATATTAACAGTGGTCATCTCTGCAGAGTGGGATTACAGGCTATGTTTTCATTTCATTCACTCTCATTTTCTAATTCTTTGATGGATGTGTATTATATGTGTAATTTTTAAAATAGTAAGTCAAGAGAAAGAAATTCAGCCTCTAAATGCGTGGACTGATTTTTCACTGCCTTTTTTATATTAGGGGTTTTTGAGGTAGCAGTTGTAGCACAGGGGCACTATAGTTCCCCAGCACTGGGGGAAATCTCCATTGGCCACAAGAGTTCCTTGAGTGCTCTGTGCCCTGCAAGGGAATAGAAGAGCCTTCTAAAGAAAATTGCAGGCTTGGTGAACCATCGATTAAACAGAGAAGAACCACGGGAGCCTTGAAGGGGGAAATCCAAGTAACATGGCTTTAAAGATTTGTTTAAAGGAGATAAAAGTACCCTTTAAATAAAATATATTGATTTCAAAACTACTACTATGACCTTTTCTTGATGATTAAAAGCAGATAGAATTTTATTCGTAAGCATCATGATTTTTTTTTTTATTTTTACCACCTCCACCTAATGTACAACATCTGCTGCCCTTGGACTGCTCTCCACGTGTCTGGGTCCACCCGCTCAGCTATGCTCCCACTTTTCACTGTATTCCTTCAGCTGGTAAACCAACATTATGTAAGGATCTTCTCTCCCTGTTTCTTATCACCTGTACTCTCATTAGTTTTCAATAATATACAGGTTTATGTGGTTATTTAAAATTTAATGTGTATAGAGTTTCACCTCCTAAGAAGATTTAAGCTCATCAGAAAGAGATCCAGCTAGTTGTCCCCAGATTACATTCTTTCTTTCAGCCAAAGTAATAGAACTCTTGATTTTACCTGGGGCACATGGCCACCCAGCATAAAGTCCACATTTCCTAGCCTTGCTACAGCTACATGTGACAATCTGACTCGGTTCTGGCCAATGAGACATAGGTAAAATGGTGCGTGCCAGCTAGGACGTGCTCTTAAAGAGAAGTGCGGTGCCCTTATTTCTCCTTTTCCTTGGAAACGTTGATGTGACGATGGCTGGCGCGCAATCAGTCAGCTGGGACCCTGAAGTAAAAATCATACGTCAAGGAATACAGGGCAGTATGATAGGAGTCAACTGGGCCCTGGTGAGATTAGGAACCTTCCCTAACAGTCTGGATGCTTTTTTCTACATTTAGTCTACATAAGAAACAAACTTCAATTCAGTTAAAGCCATCGTTACTTTGGGGTTTCTGTCACTCACAACCGAAACTAATCCTAACTGGTAAAAACAGCACGTGACTGTATTTTCATTCATTCTAGAAATATTTCCTGGGCATCCACTGTATGCCCAGCACTGTCCTGGCTCTGGAAATGCAGTGGTGGACAATGCAGGTCCCCTCCCCTCCCTTCACGAGGCCTCCGTTCTAGCTCAGCATCCACACAGCTCCGAGCACAGTGCTGTGGAACAGGTAGGTGCTGAGATAGTTGATGAACGAGTCAACAATGAGCCCTCCTGTTTATCCTTTGGTTTAAACCTGATTTTGTTTATAAGACTGAGACTCTTTGTATGACTAATGCTCAAAAAAAAATCACAACTGTTTTTTACATGAAATAAAATTATTTAACCAACCTTTTCTGTTATCATACTCCCCCCCAAAAAATAAACACACTAACAAAGCCTACTGATACCTTTTAAGTTATAATGAACAGTGATGACAGTACATCAATAATACATTATAGTGTTACATATACCCCCATGCCTGTATTTCCTTATTCATTGAGAGAATATGTATAGGACTGTGGTGAGAATGAAATGAGATAATGTCTCATAAATAGTTGATAAATATTAGCTATCTTCAGTTAATAATAAATATTAACAGGTTTGAAAATAGTCATATTCTGTAATTCAGTAATTCCATTTCTGGGATTCTATCCTAAGAAAATAATCCTAACTATGGAAGGGAAAATCTTATCAAAAAATTGTTCATCTATGTGTTATTTATAAGCAGAAACCAGAAATATAGTGACCTTTCCCTGCCACCCCCAGCTTTATCCAAATAGTGAGCTGCTAAGGCTTAGAACTCTGGCCCAAACCAAGATCTATGAATCCAGGACTAGCTGGAAAGATGTAGATGTGGTTGGGAACAGGCAAAGAAAACAGGAGAATTTAAGTCCAAATTCCTGGCAAGGCAGGCTTCTGGGAAGAAAAAGTTCAAGATGTCAAGTACATCCGGTAGAGCAGAGCAAGAGAGCCAAAATGAAGCTTGACCCCTGAGATCAGGCCCCTTGAGGGAGTGTTCCAGAATTTGGATTTTGGAGATATGCCCTGAGAATGGGTGGGAAAGGGCAGGAAGGAGCCTCCACAGAGCATCTTGGGTGCAGTCAGTGGGTGGTCCAGGAGACACTGGGTTCTGAATAGAAACAAAATAAATTTTTGGCCAGGCACAGTGGTTCACGCCTGTAATCCTAGCACTCTGGGAGGCCAGACGGGAGGATCACTTGAAGTCATGAGTTCAAGACCAGCCTGAGCAAGAGTGTGACCCTGTCTCTGCAAAAAATAGAAAAATTAACCTGGCGTCACGGCGCGTACCTATAGTCCCACCTACTTGGAAGGCTGAGGCAGGAGGATCGCTGGAATCCAGGAGTTTGAGGTTGCTGTGAGTTAGGCTGATGCCACTGCACTCTGCCCAAGGTGAAAGAGTGAGACCCTGTCTCTAAATAAATAAATAAACATTCATCAGGAGAGGAACGGCTAAATAAATTATTGAATATCACAATAAAATATGATGTAGCCATCACAAAATGCTGATTAGAAAGACTATAACAATCTGAAAATCCTTGACTAAGTATATACATTTATGTACATATAGTACATGTGGCATATACTTATATGTATATATAAATATATATAAGTACATGCCATATATACTTATATATGTGCATGTGTATGTAATTGTACATAACACACACATATGTGTACATATGGTATGTGTTTATATATAAATATATGTGTATAAATACATATATATGTATATGATAGCAACTACGGCATATGCATAGAAAAAGATAGAGGAACCACACGAAAATGTTAATAACTGTTTAAATAATAAGGTAATGTGATTTGCCTTTTCTATTTGTTAAATTTTATTTAATGTATAGGTTTTAGGTTACTTTTATATTTAAAAACTTGGGTAGGGGAGCAAAAAGAAAAAATTAGGTACATTTATCTGAATGTTATAGTACTACTCTTCCAGAAATTTGTTTCTTAAGAATGAAATTTGTGTGTCTAAGGCAATAAACCATATTTTTATCCTCCTAAATCTTTTCCTCTAAATGTCAATTGATGAGATTCTAAAAAAAGAATGTTTCCTCCTTGGACTAGCTTTGGCTCTTTGGGAAGAACTGTAACTCTTGCCTGACATGGATAATCTAAAGAGGACAAAACTCAAAACTCATTTATGGGCCACTCTCATGGTCAGCAATTTCCTAGGCCCTTTCCAAAGGTCCTAACTTGCTCCCATGGTGAACCTTATTCACACTTTACATGAGGTATACAAAAAAAGTAAAATGCTACAAGTACTATTATTAATACATTCCTCACATTATATATTTTTTCATTCTATTAGAAACTTTGTGATGGAATGGGTGTCATTTCAGCCCTGAAATTCACCAGAACACAAGCAGTTCATCTGTGATTTTGGTAACTCTATACCCAGGATCAGTAACAATTAATCAATGCAACAAATTGACTACATGATTATCAATACCAACTCTTAGGCCTGCCAAAGACCTCCCATGAAATCCCTCAATCAAATCAATTCAAGCAAATATTTAGAATAACATCCTTGATTATCAAGGATTGTTATTTAATTTTTTGTATTAAAGTTTTTTAATTCAAATTTTTTAATGTTTTTTAAAAGCTCCTCTAAATAATTGGGAAAATGTGATTGTGGACTGGGTACTAGATAAGATATAAATGTATTTACATGGAAAGGCAGAGATTCTTGACTTTAAAAAGCAAATGGCAAAATAGCAAGTAAAGTGTGATCTCATTCTCAGAATAAAAATACATATGTACAAAATTAGAAGGGGATCTAGAAGGATATAAAGAGTGGTTGGAAATCATCTCTAAATACCAAATATGATGTTTTTATACTTTCATTTTTTGTTTACTTGTGTTTTATTACTTTTGATAATATGTATGTACTGTGTTTGTAATAACAAAAGATTATTTTCAATGGAAAATAAAAAGTTTCCCTTGGTCTTAAAAATGTAGACCTTTGGCTGGGCGCAGTGGCTCACGCCTGTAATCCTAGCACTCTGGGAGGCCGAGGCGGGCAGATTGTTTGAGCTCAGGAGTTCGAAACCAGCCTGAGCAAGAGCGAGACCCCATCTCTACTAAAAATAGAAAGAAATTAATCGGCCAACTAAAAATACATAGAAAAAATTAGCTGGGCATGGTGGCGCATGCCTGTAGTCC
>CAUYSK010070857.1:0-31611 GCA_963575035.1 Avahi laniger
CATAAAAATATAAGGAGGAAATGTTTTATTCTCTCTTCTGCTGTAAGTAGGCTAAAGATCTTAAATTGTCACTGATGATATTTAAACAGATATTTGAGGCTGGGAATGATGGTTCATGCCTGTAATCCCAGTACTTTGGAAAGTGGAGGCAGAGGATCGCTTGAGGCCAGAAATTTGAGACTGACCTGGACAACATAGCAAGACCTCATCTTTATGAAAGAAAAGAAGAAAGAAGGGAAGGAAAGAAGGGAAGGAAGGAAGGAAGGAAGGAAGGAAGGAAGGAAGGAAGGAAGGAAGGAAGGAAGAAAGAAAAGAAGGAAGGAAGAAAGAAGGAAGGAAGGAAAGAAGAAAGGAAGGAAAGAAGGAAGGAAGAAAGAAGGAAGGAAGGAAGGAAGGAAGGAAGGAAGGAAGGAAGGAAGGAAGGAAGGAAGGAAGGAAGGAAGATTAGCCAGGCATAGTGGTACATACCTGTAGTCCCAGCTACTCAGGAGGCTGAGGCAGGAAGGAGGATTGCTTGAGCCCAGGAGTTCGAAGATGCAGTGAGCTATGATTCTACCACTGCACTTCAGCCTGGGCAACAAAGCAAGACCCTGTCTCTACAAAAACAAAACAAAACAAAACAAAACAAAAACACAACCAAAAATCCCCAGATATTTAAGCAGATATTTTGTTTACATCTTAAAAACATCCAAATGACTCAGCTAATTCTTATTCATACTCAAAAATAGTATTTTGTTGCAAAGTAGAAGAGCGTAATTTGTTAAATTCCCCTGTCCCACAGCCTGCCAAGCAATTCATTGAAGACCAGACTTGCCTAAATCCGCAGAAGGTAAGAAGATTTCACATGGCTGTACAGGGGAGCTGAATGCTTCTGTTCTGGTTGGATATGAAGAGAGGGGCACAGTTACATACACAACTTTTTTGACTTTTAATTCTCCCTGACATATCTGGGATATACAGCTTTCTTAACCTGCATGAAAACTTGACTGCTGGATAATACCTGAGAGACTATTAAATAAATATTTTCTGCACTTTTAATTTATTATGCTTCAAGTTAATTTATCTTTCATAGAAAAGAAGAGGTCAGATTAGCTGCAGAGGGTGGAAATGAGTCTAAATCCCTGAATATTGTAAGGATGTGCATAAGAGAGTAATAATTATGACTTATTCTCTTTCATGCTTACTTGCTTAGTCAGTTGTGATTAAACCTTAAGTCACCTTGGAACACAGTTATTGTAAATATCAAAGATAAATATACTAATCTAAACACTGAATAAAGCATGAATCACTGAGTGATTTTTATCAAAAAGGCAAGCTATAACTCATCTCTTCCTTTCTCTTGAGTAAATGACCCGAATACCATGCTGCACTCTCCTTAAGATTAAATCCAAAATATGTCACCCAACTTATCCATCTTTTCTATCAAGTCATCCTATTGTATTCTTTGGATAAATCTTGTGATTTTTTTCAAAATGGGCCAGAGCAATTCTTGGAGTGTTGCATCTTTGTGACACCAGCAAAAATGTTAGATTTAGGTTTTGGGTTTTTTCTCTTTAATCATCTAAGAAGGTAATGGAAGTGAAACAACTGGAAATTGTCCGGCAATTATTTTTCTTGATAATACGTGAAGACTTGTTTCAGTTTGCAAAAGCAATTCAGACTTTTCTAATGACTCAGAAAAATTTTTAGTTTTCTAGTTTTCCAAGCAATACGGTGTTTATAATAAATCCTTTAAAAGTCTAGCACACAAGCAAATATTTTTAAATGGAAGCATTTTTCTCTATTATTTTTCTTCTAATGATAATAGTTTTCATGGCTTCTTTGAAACATCCCAGGAGTTAAATATGAGTGATATAAGGCAAAATTGTGATTACTGAGGATAAGATGACATTACAAAGTAGCATATTAACATTGATCTTGAATTTATTTCCAGATTTTCAGTTCTGTAGAAGAGTTCTATGTATAAATGTCCACATGTAGTGCTAGATTTCATTACTTTTTTTTCATTTCTCCTAAAATGAACATAAATACTGCTGGGAAAGAGAGGTCAATCATTCTTGAATATAATCAAGAGTTAATAGAACAGAATAAAATTTATATTTTATAATGCTCTAAATTTGAGGCCAAAAGTTTCTTCTACTCTACAGTCAGGTAGGTATATGTTTTATTGTCTTGATCAAAATATTAATTTGAGCAAGATCATTTTATCAAATCATATTCTTATAATTATTTAAAAGTCTGATTATTTTAAGTGTATGAAAAAATTTTGCCTTTTCTCTTTTTTATATTTTTTTTGCAAAAAAAAAGCCCACAAAAATTAGAAAAGAAAAGGAAAGGAAACTTTATATATATATCCTCTCATTATAAACTTTTGGTGTTACAAAACATAGTGTTGCCAGAATAAATCATAAATAATTTATATTTCCCTGGGTTAGAAGAACTAGAGATATACATTACTAGAGTGAAGTTTTTTGTTCTGAATTAATCCTCTTTAAAAACAACTTTATCATGAACTTCAATACAAAATTAAATTTCAAAATTTTAATAAGTGAACAATATTATGGTTACACAGTGCTTTAAAATGTACACATTGGTTTTATGTATTAATATATGCATCCATTTTAAATGCATGCTGCTGTTTTTCTTATTCAAATGGATATCTGTCTTGGACTTTTCTAACTTTTATAAGAATGTGGAAAAGAACCATTTTATTTTATCTGGTAAATACAGAAGTTACATTCTGTAGTGATATGGGGAGCTGGAGACGATTTCTTTTTAACTAGTGCAGTCTTTCCTAACAGAATTTGGACTTTTCTTGCTGTAGATGTCAGTCTGATAGGCACAAAGACCACAGAGCATCCAGGCTCACCTGGGTCTTGGAAATCTGAAAGATTGTCCCAGGAATGCTGTCAGCATCCAGATAATAGCATTCTCCTTTGGACAGTTACTGTTTTCATTCCTGGGAAGCCAGTAGTACCAGACTGAGGATTCTCCGTGGAGCATTCTGTAGCCGGGGAATTTATTCCAGCCCTGAAAGCAATCGTCTTTAAACTTTCTGTTTGTGTACTTCTTAAAGGAATTTGAAAATCTCTATAACCTCATGCAACAGTTTAAGGTGACATTTAAAATTTTCCAAAATGTAAATAATTACAGATTATGTAATTTCCAACTTATGTTAAATATTAATTTTTTAAAATTATTCTTTAAATTGGTTAAAATTTTTACATAATTTTTAAATGCATCCTATGGAATTTAGATTCAAAGTGATTTAATTGCCTATTATCAATCATCTAAAAAAATAGTGATTCATAAGTGACCTATTCTTTAACAACTGAAAATTTTATATCTTCCCCATATGTTTAAACCCATTTTTAAATTTCCCTTCCTCATGAGGTTTTATCCTAATTTTATATTGTTATTTTATTCATTAAAGTCTTCTACTAAAAACTCTATTGCACTTCTTTGCAGCCAAAATATAAATTTAATTTTTAAATTTCCTAAGAGGCTTTAAATATTAAAAAACATTTCTCCTGAATAATATTACAATTATTAGTAGTAAATAATTTAGCAAAATAGATTATATTATTGAATCATGTTTAATATAATTATACTGAAATATTAAAACATTGATAAATATATATTAAATTAAAAGCAATGAAAAGTATCTCTTAATGAGATGAATGGGACTGGGTTTTTCCCCATAGATCTATATATGAATGTTAGTTACTTATAGAATGAGTTAGAATTTAGTATTAATTCTATTCTTGTTTGTCATTTTAATTGAGGTAAATGCAAAAACAAACAAAAAACCTCTTAGTTGTAGATGGGAATGAAAGGACTTTTATTATGGTTGTGACACTTAATTCTGGGATCTTTGTATGACTTTTGTGCCAAAAATTACATATTGATCTATAATACAAAAATATTTTTAAAGATCTATCAGCTGCAAATGTGTTTAGTCCTTCATTTTTGTGGAAAGCAAACAACTAGACACCCCCCACCCAAGACTTGTTGCACGGACATGAAACTCTTCCCTCTTCCACAGCTGGCATGGTACAGTATTGTCATCTATCCGTAAGTTTGGTGTCACCGCTGAAGTGTTTTCACTCCAGGGCAGTGCACCATAATAACATTCCAGGTGGATGGAAAGTGTTACTTCTTTGTAACTGTAGACTCTTTTTTAGGAAAGAATTCATGGGAAAAGTGTGAATCTGAAAACATCCTTAACACTATCCATACCCTTGAAAACTCTTTGTGAACTCACATATTAGTACTTTTGTTGAGATCCATTGTCTTGAAGCATCTGTACTACCTTGGTAACCTAAGAGTTATGAAAAAAACAAATAAATAGGAAGAAGGGCTGTTTTCATTGTGTTGCTATTAATGGTTTTTCTATAATATTTTAATTAGTGATTATTTCTTGCAGCCCTGCCAAATAGGTAACTAACATATATAATCAGTGTAGTATAGTAAGAAAGGCCTGGAGTTAAGTACACAAAAGCATGGTTTTAACTATTAGCTCTATTCCTAACTGGTTGTATGTCTCTGAAAAACATCACTGCATTTTTCTGGGCCTAGGTTATTCATTTGAAGGCTGGTCTAGCACAGTGTTTCCCACAGCTAAATGAGATGATTTTAGGTGGTACATGTACAAACCTGATTTGTTGTGCATTTCTTTTATTATTTATCAGGACAAAATAGTCAGCCTGCTAAATCTATGATCCTTGAATATAGTTTTTTTAAAAAGTATCTAAAGAGGGTATTTTAGTGTTTTTTTTTTTAAAGAGAATCCACATAGAAAAAATATTAAATAACTAGGTATGTTAAAGTCCATGTATGGAAATTCATGAAGTTTGAGAAATACTGGAGTAGTTAACAATTTCTATGGTTCCATCAAGGTACAGCACTATATAATTTTATAAAAAACAGTTGGAAGAAAAAACAAGGAGAGAGGAAACAAGGAAGGAAGAAGGAGAGGAGTGGAGAAAGAATTTTAAGAAGGATATGTATTTCTAGGTAGGCTTGTAAAATGCCATAGTTATGGATGGCAAATATCAACCCACATTAGAAACTCCAAAAGGCAAGTTCAAGCAAATTATTCAGTTAAACATTCATGGGTAGATGTTTTAAAGGCAGAATCCCAATTATGCAAATCAGGCTTTCTTAACCCTCTGAACATGAGCTAAAGATCTTCACAATGTCTAAAGAGCCAAGTGATGTGGAAATTTGATGTATTAAAGATGAAATTCCAATTTCAAATCAAAAGTTTAGTTTATTATATCTCAAACAAGAAACAGTACAATTAATCAAAGTATGTGCCTAAACTATGACGCAGTTTTGCCATCTTAACAGTAGCTTGTTTATGTCAGCAGCGAAGAAACCTGGAGAGCAAGTGGCAATGAAATTGTGAAAGGTGTTTTCCACGGCTTGTTGAGAATTGGATATTTTTCCTTGTAAAAAGTTGTCTAGAGCCTGGAAGAAGTGTTAGTTGGTGCAAGGTCTGGTGAATATGACAGATGACAGAGAGTTTCCAAGTCCAGCTTCTGTAGTTTGAGCAGCATTGTTTGTGCAACATGTGATCAAGCATTACCTTGCAAGAGCATTGGCCTGTCTCTATTGACCAATCTCAACTGTTTAATCACAAGATCCTCATCATTTTGTCCAATTGGTTGCAGTAGACATCCACCATACTCGATTGACCAGTTTTCATGAAGCCATAGTGGATAATACCAGGACTGGACCACCAGATAGACACCATTAGCTTTTTTAAATGAATATTATGTTTTGGACTGTGGGCACTTCATCTTTATTGAACCATTGTGCCAAATGTTTGTGATTGTTGAAAAGAATACATTTTTAATCACACATAACAATACGGTATAGAAATGGTTCGCCTTTATGCCACAACAGCAAAGAAAGGCAAGCTTTGAGACAAATTCTCTTCTTACATTCATTTAATTCATGCAGGACTGATCTATCCAGTTTCTTTACCTTGCGGATCTGTTTCAAATGGTCCAATATTGTTGGAATAATAATGTCAACCCTTGCTGCTAATTCACACTTAGGTTGAAATGGATTCGCTTCCACTACATCTTTCAGCTCATCATTATCCACCTTGGTCTCAGGTCACCCACGTGGCTCATTTTCAATGTTAAAATCATTAGAATGAACCTTCTCAAACCATTGATATACTGTGCATTCATTAGCCACATCCTTCCCAAACACTTCGTTGATATTTCCAGCTGTCTGTGCTGCGTTGGTTCCACGATGGAACTCATATTCAAAAATAACATGGATTTTTGACTTACCTGTGGTTTCACAAAAATTGCTCTAAAACCACGTTTGAAAGATAATCACAAGCCAAACCATGCACTTGAAAGAATGAGGACGTACCTTCACAATAAAAATAAGACAAGAAGTGTCAAAGTGAAATGTCATAGATGCCAACTGTCAAACTTAGTATTTAAGGAAACTGGACATTTCATACTTAATAACCTAAAATAATTATTCAAGCAAGGCAGGCAAATAAAACTTACTACAAAACTTGGAGGACTGAGTTACATGCCTACATAGACTATTTTTACTGATCAAATCATCCAGGTAATGTAATAACCTTCTGTGTCACAGTGTCTATGTTGCCACAGCCAATCCCAATGCAAAATTTTAATTAGAACAGCTTATTGAGAATAAATGCTAAAGGTTATCCAATTATTTAGAGAGAAAGAATAGATTGAATTAATGGGTATCAATATGAGCAGTATTCTGAGTCTTGTACATCTAGGGTATATGTAAATGCATCTATCTAGTAATATGAAGACATTTTTAGCTTAATTTATTTCTGTTGTTCTGTTCAAGTTGCCTGAATTTTTTTAGTAAGATATTAAGAGTAAAATCTAACTTTCCCTTCTTCACTCCTGTATCCTTCTTTAAGAGTCAATAAATTGAAAATTGTTCAGTCAAATAGAAACCTTTAATATGTACACACACATATACACACATATACACATGCATACAAACAAATGACACAGGCACACATTTTAAATGAACACCACCAAATAAAGTTTATTTTAGAAATTCTATGGTTATGCATATCAGAGATGGACCAATCCAAGAAGTATATAAAAATGAATCTCAACTCTGCCTTAAGTGAATTCCTTTTTTGTCTTCTTTTTTTTTGAGACAGAGTTTCTTCTTGTCTTATATTCTAACAAAGAAAAGTCACTTTTTTGGTATAGCCTTCAGTGTTTCTTAGATTACAAGTGCCGTTTCTCTAAATAACCATAGTGACACCATATTTGTTGTGTTACAAAGCATTTTCCCACTCATTTTCTCTATGTAATACAACAATCTTATGGGATAGGAACACCTTAAAAAGAACTGACCGACTTCTCTGAGCATTTCCTTTTACAAGAAAAGTTAAAGATAGTAAGAAAACAATACTAATAACAGCGGCTATTTATTGAACACTTACTACTATCAGGAGTTTTTATGCGAAAAAATATCTTTCTTATTCCTCACAACATTGAAAAGAGATATTATGAACCTAAATTGATCTTTTTCTGAAACCAGAAGGATTTGATTCTATTTCACACCACCCCCTTACTAATAGGTCCCACTTAATGTTTGTTGAATGAAACCTGACACTCAAACAAGCTCTTTTCAAATGAGCGTGAGAGCAGATGTCAGTTCAAATCCCTTAGGTAGCCAGGATCAAGTAGAAATGGTTGGAAATTTCCCAATGACTATGAGTAATAGTGAGGCAATCTGGGGAATATAGAAACCCATTCACACCAACTCTTCTCCAAATTCCCCAGAAGCATTGTTACTTAGGAGGGTGGGCCAAAAAAGGCTAACTGGTTGCCTGAGAGGAAAGGTGGGGAAAGAGGAGATTTGCTCTAACATGGGCAGGTCATTCTACTGCCAATACAGTCCTGGAAGGGTCTAGTTTCAACAGGTGCCAGTCCTGGGACCATCCCAAATTGATTGAGCCATACACCAGCAGTAGATCTCAGTTCCCCTAAATATCCAAGCATGAGGGAAAGCTGGCAATGTGAACATCCAATGGCAAAATATCTGAGGATTATGCTACACAAACACATGCCGGTTGTCACACTCATCATTAATGGAAGTAATCATGTGCTAAAGTATTCTAAATGCTGGTGTGTTAAACCTCTGTGCAAATTGTCAAGGACTATGCCAAACAATAATAGCAGTAAGCCCGCATTCGGATGCTGGAAAAAGGAATGGGCTCATCACCAAGAGGGAGTTAAATAATGTTAATAAATCACACTTGAGAAACACTTTCTTCATATTACTTTGCGTGATCTGTAACATCCCTTTGCAATGGAGTATGACATCTTTTATTCTTCTCTTTTTCCAAGTTAGGAAACAGGTTCAGAGCATAACTAAAATTTATTGAATGCTAATTGCGTCCCAGGTTCTGTGTTTAGAATATAATTTGCATTATCTTATTTAATCCTTACAACAAACTTAAGAGGAAAATTTCATCATTACTCTATTTATTACCGGAGGTAATTGAAAGTTAGAGAGGTCAAGTGCCAATAGTCATGTGGCTGGTAAGTGGCCCTCTGAGAGTCTAGAATAGGTCAGTCTGACTCCAAACTGCTTTAGCACCACACTGCATTTATTTGATAAGAACACGAGCAAGTTGCCCAGGATATCTAATCACAAACCTATCTCTACTAATTCCAAAGCCCTTATCTTTCCATGTCCACATTCCCTTCAAAATTGAATCTAGTAGTAGATTTTATCAAAGGAAATGTGGATTCTTCCTCTCCAGGAATCTCATAAGTGAAGATATTCACCTAAGTTTCCATTCAGAGAGAGGCATAGCCATCAGGAATAAATTCTTTTTGAGCACTTTCCATCTGCCCCTCACTATGATAACACTGTTGAACTCACCAAAATGAACTTGATGGCTTCTGTAATTCCCAGCAGCAACATGTTTCTCTAAAACCAACAAAAAGAGGTACTCGTAACATTTTCAGGTTACGTGTTTGCTGTTAACATGAGTATATAAAATGATTTCATTTCCCTTTGAGCTATTTGAGGAGCAGAGGTGAAAGCCCAGCTTCTTGAATTTGAATCATACACCTTGAACCATAGGTTGGGCAAATTGGTGGTCACCTTCAGGTCCCAACCTGCAGGGCAACCCACCTCTGAAAGCCTCGTCATTCAGAGAGCTGAGTGTGCCAGGTTCCACACACCTGGACTTGCTGGTGGAAGGCCTCTCCAGCCAAGAACGGCACAGCCAAGAAAGGGTGGTGGGATGTGGGAAGCAAGCTCAGGGCTGGCAAGTGGGCAGAGTGAGTCACCTCTTTGATGTGGAGTGGTTATTTCAAACACAGCAAAGGTAAGCAAGCATTTCCTTCCCCTGATTATCCTGACTACCATGGTGACAGCCCCTTAGTGTAGGAAACTGAGTCACAGGCCAGAAAGGTTTCAGAGTTGCAGGAGAGGAAACTGCTAGTCTATACTGTAATTTCAGTTTTACTAAGATGAATCTGGTCTCAGACTGGTAAAATTTCAATCTGCCTTATGTACATAAACTAATTTTCTCTTTATTTCCAAAACCTTTCCTCATTGCTCCCTATTCTTAGTAGAGATGCCAATTAAAAGGCACACACATACAGCAAGACTTCAGCAGTATTAACTATTTAAAGAAAATGATCAATTTTAGTAAAAAGTGGACTCTGGGATTGTCTTACTTAGAGACTGAAAATGCCACGAAGGAAAGATTGTTAAACCTGTCGGTCATTCTGATAATGCCTGTTTTTTTTGTAAGAACAGAAGATTCAAATCCTGGATCATGCTAGAATCTGTCTGGCCCAGGCTAAATGGATCTAGTCCCCTCTGCAGAAAACAGAGGAAAGGTACCACCATTCCTGCTGGTTCCAACTTTGGGCAGGATTGTCTGTTGGTAACTTGGCACACTTTCTTCTTTTCTCTCCCTGGAAGCAGGGCCCAGAAGCATAGGAGTCCTTAGCAGTGCTCTGGTTTTGGGTCCTCCAATGAGAGACACTTGCATAAGAAGGTGGAAGAGAAGACACTATTTTTGCTCTGATGGTAGCAAGCAGATACAGGGTCTTTGGCAGACAGAAGACCTGAGATTTTTGCCAGTGACTTCTAAGGGTCTTCCTGCAGATCACCCACTTTGGTGCTTCAAGTAGCTGAAGTAAATGATGGATGTTCCCTGCACCTTCTGCACTTTCTGATTTCCTGAACATTAATAATAGTTTCTCTGATATTTTCTTGTCTTACAATGTTTTGTAATTCCATAAATTAAATTTCTTCCTGCTTAAAATACCTACAGTATTTTTGACTAAGCTCTGCCTGGCATGTAGCTCAAAAGAGCAAAAAATGCATCCAAACAACTTACCTTCCACAAATTATTATATTAAGAATGTGTTTTCATCTAGAAACTAATCTTTTTCAAATTTTTAGTGTTTCCATTGTGTACCACTTCTTGTGGAAATGAACTACAAAATGTACTACTCAGTCATGAAGTATTATATATTTCATGCTTTGAGGCATCTCTTATATAGTGGTAATTTGTATTCATCTGCCCTATGCCATTTATCTCCTTATGTGTATTAATCATATTAAATTGAAGAGTTCTTGTCATTTAGTCTGTTCTTATGTCAGAGAATATAAAAACACACACACTCTGAATTGCATTTTCTAAATTTAGTTGGTCCTGTCTGAACTTTTTCTGAGCAAAGAGTAGAAGGCGAAATAGAAATTACCTGAATTCTTAACAATAGCACCCAAAATTTTGAGTCATGTAGGCCAGAGTAAAGAGGCAAGATAAGAATTTCAGAGAAAATAGCATCTTTGTGAATAAATTTTCTTTCTTCACAAAAATCAGGCCTAATCTTTGTTCCTTTTTGTCTCTTTTATATTTTATTTCTACTTCCCAAGCAGCAAAGGAAAGATGCTTAATTTTAGACACTATTTACCTGAAGCTCAACATTGTGGGTAAGGGGAGATATTCGGAGTAGCTTAAACTATAAGGCCTTGTTACTATCAGATAAACATCTAATCACAATGGAGTGAATAAAATATCATGGGATTAATAAGTTTGACAGGGCCGGATAGGTTTTAGTTTGCCTGTGTAGGATATTATAACAGACAAAAGTGCTCTGTGATTTTGTGGATGATGTCATTTGATTATTTGACTTTCCTAGAAAGTAAGAGTTTTAGATGGTCACTCACAAAACTCCATCATCTCTCCTTCTTTTGGGTGTTCCATAAGATTTTCAATGTAAATCAGAAGTCAAACATTGGAAACTCAGACCACAGAACAAAGATCTCTGTTATTCATTAATTCATTGAAATAAAAACCACATTTATCCAGTTTCTACTATGTTCCAGACTCTGTTCTAGGCATTAGGGACATAGCCATGAGCGAAATAAAGTTAGATCTCTGTCTTTGAGTAGTTTACATTATACAGTAGGGATAGACCAAAAAAAAAAAAAGTCAAATAAAATGCATATATGTTAGATGGTGATAAGTGTTTTCGAGCAAAATCATGCAGGAAAGAGAAACAGGGAGTATGGGGAGAGGATATGATTTCAAATAGGATGGCCAGGGAAGGAGATATTTAAAAGACACAAAAGAGGCAAAGGGCGAGCTGTGTGGCTGTGTAGGGAAAAGACCTTCCAGGTGAGGAGAGTGCTGGTGCAAAGGCCTTGGGACTGCAGAGTGCCGTGCAACAGTCAGGGAACAGCAGGCCTATGTGATGGCGCAGGGCGAGTGAGGCGTGAGTGGAGAGCTTCAGAAAAGAGGTCAGAGAGATGGCCAGGGCCTGATTGTAGCCATTGTGAAGTCTTGGGAGATGTGTTCTGTTAATCTGCACGGTCATTTAAAACAATTAATTAGATGCTATCATTTTAAAAGTAGTATATTTTATGTAACATTTGATGACATTCCTAGGAAAATGATAAGATTTGGCAATGCTAGATTGTACATTACCACACTGTGACAGTAAAGCTGAGCAGTAGCTGTCCCTTGATGTACTTCCAGGAACCTCCAGGGCTCCCAGTCCCTGTTTTCTCACACTTGGCCTGCTTCACTAGGACTTAAAAGGATGTTTTCTTGGACCCCTGTAAGTGAAGGATCATTTGGTGGCTAATTTACTAGAGAACATGGAATGCCCTTGGAGCTGCTTTGGTCTCTTCAAAGCCAAAGTCTTGATGGGATGACTCTGAGCCTTGGCAGGTCCCGTCCTGGCTGGGAATCCATGTTCTATGAGTGGCCACAGCACATGTATTAATTTGTGACAAGATGACTATCTTAGCACAACAACAACAACTACACTTCCAGGGGTCTGCCACTCAGGAAGACACGTGACTGTGGGTCGGCGTGCTGTAAGCTCAGTTGTTCTGGCTTCACTTGGATATTCAGAGCTGCCTTCTAATGTGAGGTGGGTTTTTTAATTTTTTGTTTTTGTATCCAGAGTTCAGCTTTATTTAACAGATAATATTGAGGAATATAGTTTAACTGTGTATCCATGTATATGTGTGTGGTGGACATGAGCAAGGACGAAGGGGTAAGAGAAGGAGTGCTGTCCATGATCAAATCAAAATAAAGGATGCCGACTCTTTCAGATTTGTGGTATACCTGACCATCTGCTAATTACCAATATTGAGGATTTGATTTGGACTGTTTGGGAAATCCACAAGGCTTAAAAATGATCAAATGGTCTCCATATGGATGGTTTCTCTTCGTTGTAAAATGTATTTGTCCACACCTGATGACTCAGAAGCTATTATATTTTTATCTTCCTAATTCTGGTAGCCAAAAATTAAGGTGAGTCAGTCAAATGTTTCCTAAATGAGTTACAGAATGTACACTTACTCATGATAAATGCCATTGTATACAGCAGACTTGTTCTGGGGCAGTACCAACTTGTGCCTGAGACATTTAGGTATTTAGAGTTTTTTTAATTAAAAGAACATGAGTAAGAATTATTTTATAGCTAACTATAAAAGCCATAATAAGTCTGCATTAAAGAATAGTATTTAAATGATAGTTTAGAAAATTCGAGTTGAAAACTTCAGAGTAAATCTAGCCCCAGTACTAAATTGTAGTAAAAAAAAAAAAAAAAGACATGGATGTTTAGTAATTTCTTAAAATGATTCAGGCAGATAACTGATTCAACCTTAAAGGATTGGCTTTGATACTTCTTCCCTTGAGTGGGAAAAATGCTCATAAAAATAAGAACTGCATTTTAAAATGGGTCTAAAGGGGGTTCCTGGTTTATTTAAGGAATTGTGTTTTCTCTAGCTCAGCAAGAGCCCTGCCAGCAAGCATACAGAAAGAGCCTCCATAGTGTAAAACACTAAAATAATAGGATCTCATTGAGTATGAGTAAAAGTAAAGGTAATTGCAGCTACAATTACAGTAAAAGTAAAGCAGAGAACTGAACATTTAGTGAATTTAGATACCATAGTTGTCGATTTGAAAAATGTGAGACATATTTGTTAAAATTCATTGTCCACTATATTGATGTCTTATATATTGAAATTGGATTTCATGGGAGAGAGACCCAGTGACAGAGATCTGTGTGCTGGAAGTTTACTGGCTGTTCCTTTGGGAGTCAGACCCATGAGAGACTAAAGGAAGGACTGGCAGAGAAAGAAGTTGATCTGAAATTCAGTAGCAACAAAGGCCACAGCCAGTCCTGTGGGGAGCTCCGGAGGTGGGACTGTCCTTCAGAGTTGTCCTAAATTGAGGCAAGCAGCTCCCTTTGGCCAAAAGCATTTCTGAGGCAAGAACTTATCTGTCAGCCTTCATCAGCCAAAGTGGCAGCTTGGAGGAATGAGTACCTTGGTCATTAATAGGAAATTTGAGTGATGCGTTTCAGCATCCACTAGAGTTAGAAAAGAGAAGCTATGGCACTGGAAATGGTGACTGATGCATGGACCTCATTAAATTAATACTACATAATGAGTATCACAGGAAGAAGTATAGTATGGTGTGTAATTTGATATGGAAAACCTGGGATCAAATTGTAGCTTGACCATTTATTAGCTGCAACTAGCACCAGACACATAATTTCCAGAGCCCAATGAAAAATGAAAATGTGAAGTCCCTTCTTCAAAAATTAGGGCAAAAAAGTGCCATTAAATGTACTAAATTATGAAGCTTTTTTTTTTCCTTTGAAAGATTTGCTTCAACTTGTCATGGTGTTTTTATTTGCTATTTGATGTTTTTCTATATAAAGAAAAATTTAAATTTAAATTATTGGCATGAATTTTATCCTTTTATCCTTGTATTGAGCAATACCAGTTTAAAATGCAAATATAAGAGCATTTAGCTTGTACATGCCTATGTATTTCATTTGTACCAGAACAGAGAAAATGCTGCACTAACCCAAGTGTTATATTTCATTTCTTGATATACTGTACTCACATTCTACCAATACTCTCTCCCTTCAACTTACTGGTCAGTAAGGAAAGACTTAAAAGAAAAGAAAGTATGGGTTGCCCATACGTTACCTTTCCCTCTATGTCATAATTTTAGCATAAAGGGTTGGCTAGGACAGGGAAATAACATGAGTATGAAAGGACATAATAGGGTTTCTTGGTCATTTGTGTTTCTTAGAACACCATTGCCTTCTTTCTGCATTTAAAGCAAATTCTAGTTTGGACAGTAAGCTTATTCAGTCGTAGACATGAGACACTTACCTTGTACTCACTTTTGAGTCTTACTGACTTCACACACATTCCACATTAGAATTCTGTGCTCATGGGATGCCAAGGAACAGCAGGCACACATATTGTGTGCATCCCATCTATTTACGCATATACTCCATTGTCTCACCTAACTTCACTTACAGAAAACAAATTCAAAGATAAAATGTTTAAGAATTTAAAGAAGGTAAGAGCAGAGTATTAAACCAAGTATGCAATGGGCCATATATAACTCCACAAGCTGCACAGCTGACCCTGATTGTGAAGTTGACCCTAGCTGTGGAACTTTGTAAATCGTTCAATCTCCCTGAGCCTCAGTTTCCTAATCTGTAAAACTGGGATAATTATATCCAGCACATGAATTTAAATGACTCTCTGAGAACTAAAGAGACAATGTATATAAAATTGTTTTGTAAGAAGAACAGAGCCAATGTTTACCAAGCTCCTATTATGAGTCATTCTTTAGCTACTCTAAAATACTTGTCTCAAGATCACTCAAGACACTCACTAGCACTTGAGCACATTTCTCAGTCTTAGAAAATAATTTCTGCATCTCTGAACTCCTTTACCTGGTAATAATTACTCATCCTTAAATTCTAGCTTTGAAGCCATTTAATTTAACAAATGTTAACCAAGCATCTAATATGTGCCAGGTGTTGTGCTAGGGTCCTAAATGGGGTTAAAGTTAGAGACTCTGATTCCCATTTCCACAGCTAATTAATCGTCCTCCTCCTATGAACTTACCTCTAACACAGCATGTCTCACACTAAATTATATGGCCTGTTTGTATTTCTGCATTCCCTCTAAGTTCTCTCCTTAACTTATCCATCATAGCTCCAGTGAATAACACTGTATCTGGTACATAGTAGATAGTCAGTAAATACTTGTTGATTGACTAAATTAATTCTAGCCATTATTGGAATACAAGATGAAGAGGTTGAATTGGCAGTTGAAAAGATAGTCTGGACAAGAAGAGAGGAATGGGCTGAAGAAATAAATTTGGTAATAGTTAGCATATAGTCTACAAAGGAAGTTATAGAAGTAGATGAGACTTTTCCAGGAATGTATGCATAAGACGAGAAGGAAGAGACCAAGGACAGAGCCTCAGCAACATCCACATATAAGGGCAGACATAGAAGGAAGGATCAGAGAAGAAAACTAAGCCAGTGCTCACAGCGAGGTAGGGGGAGAATCAGGAGAAAGTATGATTTCTGAGAAATGAGATGACCATATTGGTTTCGGTGATTAAGAAGACATGATGTAGTAATAAAAGTAATTTCAATGGTCAAAATGCAGTTGGTTAAAGAGTGATTATGATTGAAGGAGGAGGTCAAATTAGGTTCATTGCACTATTTGTATAAAGACAGAAATAGAGATTTGGAAGCCTTGATAACAAAACTTGTTTAGAATCTTAACTATTCTTGCAGCTTCAATGGGAGAAAGTACAAATATTAATAGTAAGGAGAAGGGAAACAAAAAAAGATCCTTGGAAATATCCAAATTTAAGGGCAATAGAGACAATCTACATGAAGCAACAGAGTAGTTAGTCAGAAAAGGACAACTGGAATCTAAGAAGATAGGGGTTTAACTCATGTACCATCTTTAAAGTAAACAGTAAGTTCTGAAAGAAAGGCAGGAAGGATGGGGTGGTCATAGAGAAGCTGATTGGAGAAGGAGAAGGTGGTGGTTGCCAAAAGGTCTCTTCTTCGAATTCATAGCGAAGGTCCCCTGCTAAGAGTGCATCCCATAAGTTAGATGGTGCTTGAAAAAAAATGGCTTTCTACTTAGTGGTTAAGTAGAAAAAGCATTGACTGGAGATAGGTCACAGAATTAACAAGTGGCATTGAGTGCCACACAATAGTAGAAAGCTGTGACATAAAAACACCAAACCCACTGTTGGACGATTTGGATGATTTCTTCCAGCAGTATTCAGCAGACCATAGGTAGGAACAGAAAAGAATCAATCATTGGATTGATCCAAGTCTGGATGTTTGCAAGGTGTGTAGATTAGAAGGACAAGGGGATGGGATTTGATAGTTCTGGTAAAAGAAGTTTGAAAATGATTGATCATGTAGTTTAGGGTGAGTAAGGCAGAAAATAAGACCAGGGTAGAGTTGACAAATAGTAATAATAAAAATTATAACACACGAAAGCTAACATTTATGGCATGTTTCTTTAAGCCAGGCACAGTGCTATGATCGTTTTGTACGGTGCCTAATTGAATACTCTCAACTATCCTATGAGATGGGAGCTATCAGTTATACATACCCCTTTTAAAATGAGGATGCTGAGGGTTAGAATGAATAAGTAACCTAGAAGTTTTTTAGCTACTAAGTGATAGAGCTTGTACTTGACTTCAGATCCTTGGCTATTTTTCACAGTTTTTTTCTGATTTTATGATAATTGAAAATTCCAGAATACATAACATTTTAATCAATTTTTTAATATTAGCATGATAGCATGTTAAATTAAATGAGATCATCAGTTTCAAATAATGGAGTCAAATTAAATTTAATAGAAACTAATAGTTGTGTCCACACTCATGACAGAATGATTGTGGAAACATTATTACTTTCATTGAAATATTTAGATTGTCCTCAATTCTTCCTTCTCCCTCAAATCACTCAAGTCACTAGCCACCAAGCTATGTCAATGCTCCTTTCAGGATTTCTCTCTAATCGTGTCCCCAGGGTTCTATTCCCTCTGCCATTTGCTTTGTTACTCCCAGTCATTTCTCACTTGGCTCTTGCAAAAGCCATCTATCTTGTCATCCTCACACTAGGTTGATCCTCTTATGTTCATCCTGTGAACCACTGCCAGAATCATCTTCCTCAAAGAAAACCTGATCAAGTCTCCCCTTCTAATGGTTTCCAAAGGCTCCTTTGTGTCCCTAAGACCCAAAACTCCTTAGCACTGCAACCAAGCCCTCTTATAAATGAGCCCTGTAAATTTCTTGATTCCACACTCATCTCCTACATTTGGTACCACATACCTTTCACTCTAGGACATTGAATTCTCAGTTTTCCTTCTGTGCTTTTATACAAGTTTGATTGGCTTTCCAACATCCACTTCTTCACTATGCCTCGGGCAAGCTTACCGTATTCCAGATACAGCACAAATACTGCCTCCTTGCTGAAGAATTCCTCACTTCTTGCTCACCAGTGCCATTAATAAGAAGATAACGTGTAAAAATACTATGCAGACTGATGTCTATAAAAATTTTCCCCGTGAGACATTGAAGATACAAAATTGATAAGATTACAAGGCAATGGTGAAAAGAATTTGGAGTTAGAGCTGAGTTTAAGATTCAATTTCTTAGACATATCTGTATTATTTTGAGAAATTGATTTATCTTCATTGTCTCTGTTTCCTCATTTGTAAAATTATATCCTCCATAAAAGGTGGTGGTGAAGATTTTTTAAAAGTCTTATGTACAGAAGATCTTAGCACAGTACCTAGAATATATAAATATTCAATAGATGATAGACATTTTCATTTTTATTGCCATTAATGGATTAAATGGCTTTATGTGAAAAGGAAGAAAGGTGTCTAAAGGTTAGGCATTGGATAGAATGAATGTAACTTTTCTAATTAGATTGGGGAGAAATAGAAGAGAATGGATATCAATGCATGTGGGTATGGATTACAAATTTAAATTTCCATCCTATTTTTCTTTCTAATGCCTAGTTGTGTAGAACAAGAAATCCAAATACATATAAGAACTCCAAAGAACCTGGAAGTATGTATTACTATAAAATTTTACTATGGATAACACAATTACTATAAAATCGTATTATAAATAGCAAAATTATATTCACCTAAAATTCTATTTGTTTAGAATTAACACCCATCTAAACTTATTTGTTTAGAAAAATTTCAGTGTTCTATTTCCATTCTAAGCCATGAGACAAAGGATTTCTTTTAAAAAATATATGTAGAATGCCACTAACATCTAATATTGTATCCAAAGAATCCTCAGTATTCTGGAATGAAGAGGATAAAACAGAAAGGACCCACTGTGGTGTTAAAATTGCTTTGAAGTCTTGTGGCTTATATTAAAAATAAATGCAATGTTTTCATCAACACATTAGTATGTGTTGGAACATAAAAATAATTTTACTCAACATAGAACAAATGTTGCTGATCTAGAAAGACAGGCCACGTTCCTCATTTATCCCTGGTAGCCTACTAAAAATCTTTGATTTGAGATAAATCAATATTTTGTAGGTCTAGACCAAACAACAAGAAAAAAGTTTGCTAAAATCGTCCACTTCTTTTAATTATCTTAAGTTCATACTTATAAAATGTTATGAGGTCATCATACAAGATGACTGTTCAATTTGATCTTTTAATCAAAATGGCTTTCATGCATTAGACATAAACATAACTTAGTGCTTAGCCTATAGTTTTCAATTTTGAGTCAGTTTTAATCTAAGTAGCAATAGCAATAGCATTAATGAATATTTCCTAATAAACATAAATGTAAATTTAAAAAAATTCCCTGTGAATAGTGCTCAGATTTATTTTTTTACCAGCACATACAAGTTCCATGGAGCCATGAATATGCCATATATGACTCTAGATAGCAATGAATCTAATAACTTTGTACAAAATAATATACTATATAAATGATATACTAACAATAAGCCATTATATGTAATACAGATAAATTAGTCTTTGCTTTACAGAGGAATTTGCTACAGGATTTTCAATATGTTCCCCTACTAATGATTCTTAACCTCTTTGAACTTGTAAACCCCTTTGAGATCTGATTAAAATCTCCAGCATTCTCTTTCCAGAAAAAAAATACAATATTTACATATAAACCACATATTGGATATAATCTCATGAACCAATAGCCTATGAAGTTATTTCATGAATCCCAAGTCAAGAAGCACTCCCCTAGTACATTTAGAATTTAGTTTAACTGTCTCAAAAATCCAATTTCCAAATAACTTTTTAGGGTCACAAACAGTATATAACAATCTGGCCAGCATGCTCTAATAAACTATAGATATTTTTGGAAGAGAAGAGACATCTTGGTGACTAATAAAGGCCTTTTAATGGGTTTCATATATGCTGGAGGTTGGAGGGAGGCTTGTTCATCCCTATGGTTTCAGCGGGATTGCCTGCTGCTGGGTTTGCCTTGGGAAATCATCCTCAACTCACCCCAACCTCTACCCTTCTTTACCTGGGATAACATTTTGACTAAATAACAACCAGGTGAGAAAAATCTTTTGATTGCATTCTATTCCTATTATTCACATTGTGAAAATCTTTAGTAGATGTGATTTTCTGGATGCTCCTGATATTTTTGCTTTCTGGATTCTTTGACTTTGCAATAATTTTGTGTCACATGTCAAAAAAGCATTATGTATGCATTTATTTAACAAATATTTATTGGGTTTCTACTATATGCCTAGCATGGTTCTATAATCAGGGATCCAGTGAGTAAAATTAGAGTCCCTACCCTCATGTGACTGACAGTCTATTGAGAGAAACAGTACTCAAAAAAAGAGCACATGTAATTTTTAATACAAGAGCCATACTGCTGCGGAGGAGAGGTACATGGGGCTGTGAACGGATATAATTGCAGTACTACACAAGTCAGGAGGTCAAAAAAGGAACTGAATATGCTGGAATTTGAAGAAAGAGAGTTAACCAGATAGAATGAGAAGGAGCAGAAAAGCATTCCTGTACAAAAGCCAGTGTCCTCTTCTGTGTCCTGACTTGCTTTTGGCTTGCTCACTTTGGTCTGTGCTCAGATGTTTTGTCTTGCTCACATAGCTTATACAAAGGCCCTGTGGCTAGAGAACAAACTAATTAGAGGTGCAGCTGTAGTTCATACTGCTCTTGCTACTACATACTTTTGCAATCACAGACTCAGAGCCTCAGGATGTCCCTTAGCTGGAACTTCCCCTCTCCTTCTGTGTCTAGATGTGGTGGCAAAGTGGCTAGAACGATGGGCTATGGATTTGACCATGAGGACAGCTGTCTACCACCAGCTGTGTGCTTTTGGGCAAATCATACCATCGCTGCTTCTCAGGTCTTGGTGTTTTCACTGGGAGAATCCATACGGGAGCATTTTAGCAAATACCTTTATGAGGTAGCTGTAAATAGACTTACAAAGTGTTGTAGATATAGGTGTTGGTGATAACTTCAGTGGCAGTGGTGGTTTTTTTAAATCAACTTTTCTAAAATCAGATCCTGTTCAACGTTTGGCATAAAATGATTAAATGGCAACCACAGGCTTCTGCTGTTGTGGGAGGGACTAGAAGAGGAGAGGAGATTTTTAACCTTCAGCAAAGTGTGTACGAGAGAGCAGCCATGTTTTGGCTGTCAAATAGAACAATATCATTGCCAGTGTGTGTGCTGACGGAGAGGAGTGTTCTTTAAAAATTTCCTCCTTCACAACCATGCATCTAAGAGCACTGATCTACAGAGAGAAGGCAAGAGCCAAAGAAAACTTATGGCACAGAAAGTTCAGGTAAGAGAGCTACAGCTAGGAATTTGCAGGGCATTTCAAAAGGAGGCAAAATTTATTGGAGGAATTAAGTAAAGAACAGTCAAAGATGTTATACTTTGTGCGAGTTTAATGCTTAGGCCAAGGTTCGAGCAAGAGAAAGAGCACAGACCAAACTGAGTAAGAAAAAAGCAAGTTGGGACACAAAAGAGCAACCTTGCTGGACCAGCATAGCATCTTTTCCCCTAGGCAGACCTGGAAGGATAGATCATCTTAGTACCGAGGAGTGGAATGTCACCTCAGCACCCAGCTTATGTTCTTTCTAGTGTGCAGAAGCCATACAAAGTGTAAAATTTACCCCGGTCTCATCTCAGAAGAGAGTTTCAGACATTCTCAGCAAGTCCTTTTTTGCCTTTATACACTCTGAGTAAAAGAAATTCTCACAAGAGATACTTCCACTTGGTAAATCCTTCCTGACTATTGTCCAAGATTGGTATGGAGATTAAACACAATGAGCTAAGGAACCATCCTGACTAAATTCTGCCTTGATTTCATTTTGGTAACTGTATGTTAGCTTACATTACATCATTTTAAATCTTCATGTTCTCAACCAAATTTCTAGAGTAAATTATCTATTTAAAGCCAATATTTGGAACTATTTTGATTGAGCCGGCTACTTCCAACATTTATTGATATATTGCTTTCTAACCCACATTCTGTGTTACCCACCTCACTCACTAACAGGGTTAATATGAATACAACCCAATGGTCTTGTTAAGCTGTTTCACCTTCCAGCTGAACAATGCTCCCTTTAAGAAGCATCAGAGAACCAAAATTACTACATGAGACCTGACTCAACTTGTTTCTCTATTGTAGCATAAGATTAAAGCATTTTTTCACGTACTTTCCCCTCACCCCCAGCCCTTCTTAATCCTCTATCCGGCTGATTCATAACAGCTGTTAAATAACTAGACATTTAGGTAAAGGCAAACTGAACCTATAAATCAATGTGTGTGATATAATAACCAACTCTTTCTGGCACAGCTTGCTTGTACTGTGTTGGTTTGCTTTTTTTATGCTGACTTCAGCTGCAGCATCTGTACGAAGGGGTTTAGCACAATTGTAAACACTAATCTCCAGGCTGCCAATGTCACTGCAGAAATAGATATAAGTAAATGAAATTCCAAGTACATTCCTAAAGAAGAGGTGGGAAATTTTGAAGACATATGTATCCTCCAAGCTCTTACAATCTTCCTGAGTGTGAATATTTGGTAGGACTATCTTGGTTGTAAACTACAGAAACCAGCATCAGCTAATTTCAGCAGATGTCTTGTGCAATTCATTTTCAGGGATGCAATGGGACCTCCAGAGGGGTCTGACATCAGAGCCTAGAAAACCATTAAGATTTTCTCTCCATTTCATCTTTCTTCCTCTTAGTCCATCTGTTTATTCTTTATGTTCTTTGTTGACTGGCTTCCTTAGTGTGGCAGATATTGGCTGTTTGTCTGGCAAATCCATTTTATTTTTCTTCTGGGACATATCTAGACCACATGTCCCATTAGGTGTAACCGTATCGCTCAATTCTGGCTTCCACTTCAAAGTCTGGCCTGTTAGATCTTATGCAATTTTCTCCGTCTCTGTCTCTCTCTTTTCCCATCTGCTGGCAGAATGATGAAGACTAAGACCTCGGAGGAGGCTGGGAGCCTCAGGATAAAAAGGAACTTGGTCCTGGAATAACTGTATGCCCCTCCCCCTGCCACCGTGGACTTGATGTGACTGAGAAATCAAGTTCTATCCTAAGTTCAATTCTATTCTGTTAAGCTATTATGATTTGAGGATTTATCTTTTATAGCAGCTGGTATCACTCTAAATCTCCTTTCCTAACGTGGAAAATTCCCAGTCTGTAGCTTCAGAGTTTATATTTTACAAATACAGCCCCTCAAATAAGGAAATCTTCTGTTAATTCGTCTCAATTCCAAATGTTCAGGAATCAGACTCAGATCGAACTAGTGGGTTGACTCCTACCCTGAATACAATTAACATTGATGAGAGGTGGAATTGTCATGTTCAAAAGGGCCACTAGAGGGGTTGCCATGTGAACATGACCTTAAGAGAATAAAATCCAGACAGATTTGAGTTCTCATTTCAGCTTTGTTGCTAACTCCATGAGTAGTCTTAACGCATTTAACCGTTTTGGGCATCAGTCCCTTTATATCAAAATGAAAGATTTAGATGTGGTCATCTCCAAAAATCTTTTGCAACTTTAATGTTATATAACCTTATAATTACTTTTATATAAGGCTTCATGCTATGACCAGAAAACAACGCTTGTGCAGAGAAATGAGAGTTTTCCTGAATTTTTTTTTTTGCAGTTTAGCATAGCACTGCTCAAAATATCACGGGACTTTTTATGATTCTCAGATACATTGCTCAGTGTTCTAACATCACAGGAACAAATAAGAATACCATTCTAAAAATTAATCTTATGTTCTTTGTGAAGCACACTAATGGCTTCCTCTGATGAACTTTCTTAAGAGTTTCATAATTTCTGGGATTACTATAATCTTAGATTATACCATGTATAATCATATACTATGTGCTGATTGAGAGCACAGATGCCAAAGTCAGTAGATCTCAATTCTATCCTTTACTAACTGTGGGACAATATTTATCTTAGAGGGTCATTGTAAGAATTTTTTAAACATCACATCTATATGGCTGTAGTACCTAAGTGCTTAAAACACAATCCAAACTTCTATTGTAGTTGTTTAAGTAAATGTCTCTACATCAATATACTTCAAGCCCCTAAAAGCCAGGTATCTCGCTTTATTAAGCTTCTTGTCATTTAGACCTTAGCCCAGGGTCTAGCACATAATATCTACTTAATAAATAATTTTAAATGAGTAAACAAATAAATAAATGGTACCAAATGAAACATTTAGTTTACCTCACAAAAATATAAATAATCCATATTTTTCTCATTTTAGGGTCCTTCAATTAATTACTACTTATTAAGAATATCTCTTCTTAGATCAGAGGAGCATTCCTTTATGAATAGCCTTAAGGTATGACCAGGCCATTCTACTCCAAGGTTCCCAGCATGTGGCTGTAGATTAGCATTACTTGAGGAGATGGAGAGCTCTTTAAATATACTGATGCTTGGGTCCATCCAGACCTATTAAAATCTTGGGGGTAGTGGGCGGGGCCTCTGCATTAGAATATTTTTAATGCTCCCCAGGAAAGTAGTCAGGGTCGAGGACCTCTATTCTGGACTATCTGTTCATGTTGCAGTGATATATCAAGTATATGTTTCTTTCATTTTCATAACTTATATTTTTCACCCTTCCACTTGTTCAATGCAGCCCATCAGGCACTCTATTTGTCAAGGTTCTTTAGAGAAACAGAACCAACAGGATGTGCAGGTACATATAGAGAAAGGGGTAGGTGGGGCAGGGTGGGGAGAGATTTATTTTAAGGAATTGGCTCATGCAGTTGAGGAGGCTTGGCAAGTCCAAAATCCCAGGGCAGGCAAGCTGGATGGAGACCCAGGGAAGAGATGCAGTGCGAGTCCAAAGGCAGGCTGCTGGCAGAATTCCTTCTTCTTCCGGGAAAGTTGGTCTTTCTCTATTAAGGCCTTCACAGATTTGAAGGAGGCTTGCCCACATTATAGAGGGTAATTTACTTAAAGTCTACTGATATAAGTGTTAATCTCACCTAAAAAAAATACCATCATAGAAAAATCTAGAATAATGCTGGATGAAGTATCTGGGTCCTGTGGCCTAGCCAAGTTAACACATAAAATTAACCATCACAGGCACATAGGACCTCCGTTTTCGCCATTTCCTCTGCTTAGTTAAAAGTGTTTTCCAGTAGCTGCACATATGCTCCAGCAAGGCTTGCTTTACAATAATCCCTTTCCCATGATGGGGATTATGACGCCTCTCTGAGAAGGAGCAGGAGAGGCAAACCTGAAGTGGGAGGGTTAAAAGTCTAGCTCAAAAGCGCAGCTCTCACAATAATAGCCTGGGGAGGATTCTGCTGTCTTTGTCTTCCAGAGTTCTCTTGTTTCACATTCATCTCCCCATGAACGTCTCAGAAAACTGAGCTACTGTGTCAAATGAATGTACACATTCATGTGTTCTTATGGGAATTACATCCAGGAAATCTAGATTAATCCCAGATCAAAACTGCCAATGTAACCGAGAAAATTACTTCTGAATGTAGACACAGTAACTGTCAATGTGCAATTGCACTTTTCAAAAATTATGTTTCCAAAATTTGAATCTAATCAGAGTTCTTAAGAAAAGGTTTATAACATGTTTTCCTTGCTTGGATGAATGAAAACCTACTTTAGAATCAAAATGCCTGTGCAATCTTACCTATGATTCTAAAATTGAAATTATTTGGGAAAAGTATTATTGTTAAGCAATGGCTTTTAATTGATCTAAATTAGTCAGAATGTCAGAGTATCCACATCCCCAGACTTATGGGAAATGTGCTCAATTCACTCGACCCCAGCCATTTTAAAATAGGCTTTATATAAAAAAATTTTTGTGGTCAACATTATTTTCATACCAAAAACTGAAACTGAAATGCAGTCTTTAGTATGAATTGCAGTTTTAAAATAGTAATTTTTGGTTAATTCCTTCATGCATTTGTTAGACAATTTTTACACTCTTCATACAGAGTCTTTATCTCTAATTAAATTGGACAATTTATGGATTGGTTAGTTCTATGAAATTTTCAGTGAATCTCTGAATACTTCCGATTTATATATTCATATTTTAAACTGTGCATCATATTTATAACTGAGCTAAATTAGCAATAGCATATGATTAATAATCCCACTTATTGAAAGGATAATTACTGACTTCACAATTAATAACACAATCCCAATGTAGGAACTAACTGCTGCTAATGCCAAAGTGACATCATGTAATGCCTGCTCCAAACAAAAGGGATCACTCTTTCTGCTGATTGATTAAACACATACTTTAAAAATGGTCATAGCGCTTTTTAACAAAATAAAAATTTTGCAGGATATATCTTTAGTTCAAAGTGAATTAAAATGAGGCATGATTTGAAAGTTGTAATTAGAGATTTTTTTGGGGGGTGGGAAGCAAGTTGATATATTAGGAAACTATTGACTCCCCTTAAGAATACTGGAAACTAGTGGGTTACATCAGATTTCCCCATACTGCCTTAGAATTGTAGTAGATGGGGTATGGCATAAGTTCTCAAACAACGTGTCAAGACCATCTGCAAAGTATATGACAAAAATCTTATGTTGAGAAGAACAAAAAAATTATAAGATTTGTAAAATTGTTCCCTCTATCCCCACTTATAAAGAGAAAGACTTCTTGCTCCCTGAATCAGCTCTTGTAACACCTGTCCCTTCATTGTACAGAATGCAGGTAAAGGGAAAGACTTATGGATAGAGCTGGAACGCATTCTACTAAGTGAAGTATCCCAATAATGGAAAAACAAGCACCACATGTACTCACCAGCAAATTGGTATTAACTGATCAACACATAAGTGCACATATGAGAATAACATCTATTGGATGTCAGGCAGGGGGGAGGGGGGAGGGGAGAGGAGGCGACAGGTATGTGCATACACAAAGAGTGCAATGTGCACCATCCGAGGGATGGACACACTTGAAACTTGGACTTGGGGGAGAGTGGGGGGGCAAGGGCAACATACATAACCTAAACATCTGTACCCCCATAATATGCTGAAATAAATTAAAAAAATTAATAGAAACAAGAGAAGCAAAGTTAATAAACATACTAAAGGGCTGAGCCAGAGCAAAGGGGAGAGAGATAAAAATTTAATCAGACTTGGTGAAAGTTGCTAAGGGCAATAGGAAAGTAGGGATAGTTGGGGGGATCTGGGGGATATTTTGGAAAAACTGAAAGATGAGGAAAGTATTTATTTTAAAGATATTTCCTGTGCATCATGAATATAGGTACTTTTTGGCATTTTCAAGAGAAGTGAAGAATTAAATTGTTTCTCAATCATTTTGAACACCAGACTCATGTTTCTCTGAATGTGATTCCATGCAGAAAAAGAACCACAGGGAGGTTCAGCTTTATTTAGGTTACATTATTAACAATAATAATTCACACGTTTTTAATAAACTGGAGTAGCATGACTTTTATTCAGTTGCACTCTGCTGTTGTTCTGTAAGTGGGGAGAAAAAGGTAAAGTTAAAGCTCTCTTACCAGAAATAACACAGCCTGTTATTGTCCATTCGTTGTGGCAGTTTCAGTGTATCGGTTACAAAACAAATTAATAGAAGCAAGAGAAACAAAGTTGATCTACATAAAACAAATGTTAGTTTTTTTAAATGTTACCTTCATGTTATTTTTTATCTTATTGACAGAATTTTCACATAGCTGGTGTCAGAGTCTGGGTTAGAACTCAGATTTTGTTTTTAAATTTATTATAATGACTACACTACCACCAATATTTAAAAAATCAACAAAAACTTAGTACCATTAACATTTCCTTCATCTTGTTTTTCACCAGTACATAGCTGTGTTAAAGAAAAGTAATTTTCATAGTACACAAATGTTTTATCAACCAATTAAATTGCCGTCAATATTTCCTTTATTGAATAATGACATTATTTGATTAAACATCGGAATTCTTATTTCTTAGTATTCAAGATGTGCTCCATGGGCCAGCAGTACAGGTTTCACCTGAGAGCTTGTTAGAAACGCAGAATCTGGACTTCGCCCCAGATCCGCTGAATCAGAATCTGCATTTAACTTGATCCCCAGGTGATCTGTACACACATTTGAGTTGGAGAGACACTATTCTAATTCACGGAATTTCTTCAAGTGAATAAGTGATTACCTGTATTATAATCATCTAGGATGTTTGCCAATTATGCATTTCCTGAATCCCACCTAAGACCTAATGGATCTTTGAATCCAAATTCTTAACAATATTCTATGTGATAGTGATGCACATTAAAGCTTGAGGAACAAAGTGCTGTGACTTTTGTGTTTCAACATTTTTCTCTATCTGCTGCTTTATTTGTATTTAGCTCTAAGCCCACAACCACATGATTATTGGATTTCCTGTATTTAATTGGGTTTGTTGCACTTCTTTGGTTCCTATTAGTATTCCAACCTTTCTGGGCCATCCAAAGTATAGTAGGCTTATTACACTTGGAAATTTCTTTTTAGGCTATTCTTATTGATTTTTCCTGTCCCATAATTCTATTCAATTATTGGAGAAAATAATTGAAAGTTGAAAGTGGGTGAAAACCAGGTTCCCAGTGTTTTTGATAATCTTGCAGGTAAAAAAACCTCCTTCCCAGAAAAGCCACCTTGGAGCCTCTCTGTAGCTGATTCCTTGGAGGTCTTTTACAGAGAATACTTTTTTAATTTACTTATAAAATATATTTAAAATTCATAATATGATGCTAAACACTTTCAGCCTAGTTTGAGGGAAAGGGCAGTGCAAGAGAAATGACAATAACTACTTCTAGTGCCTTCTCTACCACCTACCAGCTAATGGCCTTAGGCAGATTATGAAACCTTTCTGAGCCTCCTGTCTCATCTGTGAAATGAGGATAATGACACCTGCCTGAAGGTTGGGCACTGCTCCAGATTGTCCCTTGATAGCCCTTCCAACTCTGAGATCTGTGATTCCATTATTCTGTCAAGTCAACATATAGTGATCAGCATTTTGTGTTTCCATACCCATAGCTTCTTTCTTTTCCTCTCCAATCTGTCATCTCCTTGCAGTCATACGTGCACACTTCTCTCTTATAACTATTTCTGTAAAAATTAATTTAGAACATTCTTATCAGAGAAATTTACTTTCACCATAAGTGTAAAATATGCTTATATTTAAGATAATTAACCTGTCACAGTTAAAACATCATGTCTATTAATTATCTAGTTAAGTGGGTGCAGATGAAATAAATGGGTGTGGAGAAAAAGCCATACTTAGGAAATTTAATAGTAGTCACTTAATTAACTACCCACTGAGCTCATCTAAAAGGCATGACAACAAAATGGTAAAGTGGATCCTCACAGGTTTCACCTGCAGTGTAAATGACTTAGCAAGTATCATTCGTGCATATGAAATCTGTAAAATTCAATGAGCCGCTAGAACATGCAAACGGAATAGGTAATTCCTTTAAATATCTGCACATCGAAAATGACTTGACCTCACACACATTTGCTGAGTTACAAAAGCCCTATTCACTCTGTTTTCATAGGCTCTAACATTTTCTAAAGTGGAGTAGCAGAAGGACAAGGTGCTTGTTATACTGCAATGAGACCTAAGTTACCGCTTATACTTTGAAGAGTTCTTGTTAAACATTTCCCGAATGCTTCATTTAAGCAGCTACCATGGTACTATGCTTATAAAAGACTTTCTCGTATTTGTATCTTGCTGTATATCATGGGTGCATGATATATTTATTAAGAGTAGAAGCATTGGAATCAGACAGTCCTGGATCTGAATCCTGGCTTACTTGCTAGCTATGTAACATTGGGAAAATATCTTGTTTTTTCGTCTGCAATGATGTTAATGATACCTTCCTTGGGAGAATATTGAGGATTAAAGAAAATGATGTATGTAAGTCATGCATTCATTCATTCTTTTAGTCAACAAATGCTTACTGTGTGCCTTGTATATGCCAGTCATGATGTAAGTGCTGAATATTTAGCAGAGCAACAGCCAGACAAGCCCCTACCTTCGTCGAGATAACATTCTAGTCCACTGCCACAGCTTCCTATCTTGTTGTGATAATAGTTGATGCAATTATTTTTATTGTTGTTATTATTATTTTTACTATTAGATGGATATTACTTTAATGCAAAATTAAACGTTAAACTCCAAATACCATTAAACAATTTATAGGTGCTTTGCCCATGTTGACATATTCCATACCTATGTGCAGCTTTTCCAAATGCAGTTCTTATGTGAAGGGGCTAAAACCCCAAGGTACAGACAAGCTAGACTGAAATTTCATCAAAAGTAAGAATTTAAAATGAACTTTAAAATTCAAGTTTTATTGAGATTGTCCAGAAGAACAGTCTAGGATAATGCTTAAGAACACAAACTTTGTAGCCATTTGATTAGATTTGATTCAAAAACTGACATTTTCTAGCTTAATGACCTTGGGTAAGTTAATCTATCTCATTCTCAATTTTCTTACTTATAATATAGGAATAATAATAGTTCCTACCTCAAAGAGTTGCTGTAAATCTTAAATGAGTTAATTGATTTAAATTCCTTATAATAATGATTATAAGGATTATTATTAATCATTATTAATGATTAATAATGTTAATGCACAAGGTAAGAAATAAACAAGTGCTAAATAAATACTGTCACTATTATTGTTGTTGTTATTAAAGATGCCACAAGGCAGTTATTAGCATGTGAGAGAAATGTGATATGAAATAACTAAAATGAACTTCCCCTGTATGGTATAGAGAGAGTAATTCAAAACCCTTTCCACGTATGTATGTTTGGTTACCCTCTGCTGTATTTTCCAAATTACATTCCATAGGATGTTAATACATGTTACATGGGGAAAAAAAGAGTTCCATAATCCATAAAGTTGAGAAGAGGTAAACACTTTCAAAGTTATTAATAGCTTTCTCACTGCAGGACTTCTTAGGGTATTTAGTACACTAATGTTTAAGGTCAGTTTCTAAGAGGGAATACACTGTTTCCCAAAATTATTTTACCAGTCTTGAAGATTCAGTGTTAAAGGAAATAAAATTTGGGAAACAGTGATATTTGGAGAAAAAAAAAAGTTTATCTTGCAATGGACATAAAGTATCATCCTCAATTTCCTCAATGGTAAAAAAAAAAAAAAGAAGCTCGAACTGGGAAAGTGATTTTGAAACTGGACAGAGCGAAATAGGTAAATAGGAAGGGTCTGGTTCTGTGCTGGAGCCAACTCACACTGGCTTGTGAGAGTCAGGGTTAAATTTTCCGGAATTTTGAGAGCCATCTTTGGGGGAGCTTGTTTTGTTTTGTTGAGACAGGGTTTTGCTCTGTCACCCAGGTTGGAGTGCAGTGGCGTCATCATAGCTCACTGCAACCTCCAACTCCTGGGCTCAGCCTATGGAGTAGCTGGGACTACAGCCGGGCGCCGCCACATCCAGCTAATTTTTTTTGCTATTTTTTGTAGAGACAGGGTCTTGCTATTGCTCAGGCTGGTCTTGAAGAGAGCCAGTTTTTAAACAAAGCCATTATTTAAAAATAAAGTATATACATTTACAATTAAATACGTAATATTAAAAATGAACATCACAGAAACTTTTCAAAAGAAGACAGAATAATGGCCAACACATATGAAAAAATGCTCAACATCTCTAATCATCAGGGAAATGCAAATCAAAACCACAATGAGATATCACTTATCTCCAGTGAGAATGGCCTTTATCAA
>CAUYSK010070858.1:0-24817 GCA_963575035.1 Avahi laniger
GCAAGGTTGTGGAGGATGAAACAGGGTGATTAATGGGCACAATAATACAGTTGGATAGAAGGAATAATAGCTAGTGCTCAATAATTCAGCAGGGTGACGACAGTTAACAATAATCCACTGTATGTTTCAAAATAACTAGAAGAGAATTCAAATGTTCCCAGCATAAAGAAAAGAAAAATGTGTGAGGTGATGGATATCCCAATTACCCTGATTTGATCATTAAACATTGTATGCATGTATCAAATATCACATGTATGCTGAAAATATGTACACCTATTATTATGTATCAATTTAAAAAGTAGAAGCTGAATTAAGGAAACAAAGTCAAAAAGCAACCAAGATAGCTCCTGGCATGTGTTAGTCACATAATACTTAGTTAGATTCCAATTTGACTATAAACCACTTTATTTCCTCTCCACTAGTATAAATCTCTCCACTAGCGAAGTTTTAAACCTGTTACTTGTACCCATCACCCTACCCCTGGCCACAGGCAAGCCAAAACTGTTTGCTGACTTCCCTCTCTATTTTAAGCTGTGCCTCCCAGGACTTCTCCCAGCCATTCCGGGAAAGTCAGGTGTCTTGCAGAAGATGCATTACAGGTTTCTAGCACCTTAAAACAGCACTGTCCAGACAGGTCTTCCTGCAATGATGGAAATTTATATCTGCAGCATCCAATACAGCAGCTATGTGTGGCCACTGCCCACTTGAAATGTGACTCAGTGACTGAGAGGCTGAACTTTTAATTCATTTAATTTTAATTAATTTAAATGTAAATAGCCACATATGACCAGTGGCTAATGCATTGGACAGCACAGCCTTAGAGCCACCTGCAGTTGTTGCCAACGTCCAACTCCAGCCATGCTTCCAGGCAAGACATCTGAACCTTCCAACCGCCCGGCTGGCACCTCTCTTTGGACTTTGCTAATCCCATCAAAGCTGTCTTAGCAAAACAGGAAAATGAGATCACATAATGGCTACCTCCATGCCCTTTCAATCACTAGACAACTAGATTGTTTTTTAAAATGCAGGTAAAGTCAACACGTCCCCTTGGTTCACTGTATTTGGGGAATGTACATAAATTGGGCCTATCCTTTTAACAGCCCTACAGGGTGGGCTATGGGCCACCTCAGCCAAGGGCAGAGCTTTGGGGCCAGTAGTTAAAAGCCTGTGCAAGAGAAGATGAGGGACAAGAGGCTCGAGGCCTTTCTGAAAATGAGAACCTTGGCACTCCAGTTCTACTCAGTCAAAAATTCCACAAGGATACCTTACTTCACAATATTTTTTGCATTAATCTTGCCAAGATCAGATTCCAAGAAGCAATAAAGAATATTAAGTTAACTTTCATTTTAAATCAGGAAGTTTGTTAGGTTTGAAATCATAAACAAATTATCACCCTTTGTCAAACTGAGACTGGCCCTGAGAGAGAAGACTCATCCCCTGGTCTGGAAGGTGAGAGCCTTGCGTAGCCCCATGGCTTTCGTTCTGGGTGTTGAACGTGTTGTGTGAATTGCTCTCAGCCAACTGTCCTAGACAAAAACAAGACAACATAGAACACCTTGGCTCAAGTAAGAAAAAGTTGAGGGGATGGAAGGGAAGACTCATCTACTCATTTGATAAATATATATCGACTCTTCACTACGTTCCAGATGACAAGGGGGCTCAACATTCAGTTAGAGACAAATCTATAACAAATAATCGCCACATGTAAGGCTCATGGTACCCATATGATGTCTGGGAACACAGAAAAGAGTAATACCTGGCACCAGGCAATGTCGAGAAGGCTTTACCAAGAGGTATCCTTTGAGCTGGGACTTGAAGAACAAATAGAAATATGCCAAGCAAAGGTGGGAAAAAGAAAGCTACATTTCAGGGAAAGAACATGGGAAGAGAGCAAAGCACAGAGGAAGAAATGGGCATTCTATGATAGGAGGCAAGCCCGAACACTGGCCCTGTTTTCCTTTGCATCTCTCAGCCCTGCCAGTCTTTGCTGGCTCCCATGGGCTTCTTCCAAATTCATGCAACCAGTCCAAGCACATCATGTTCCTCTGAGTCCCATCCCATTATGAGAAGGCTCTCAATAGTGTCCCACTAACCAAATGCCACAACCCTGCTAGTTGAAACTTCTTCTCTTATAAAGCCCCAGCAATCCACCATGTATGTGAACCATGTTTGCTGTTTCCTAGAAAAGACCATACGTTGCTGCAGCAGCTAGCCAGCCATCTGCACCATGGTGACCCCAAGATTTCAGAGGGAGCTGGAGCTCCTCAGGGTGGGCTGGCTGCATTGTGCTGGGCTGCAGTACTTAACAGAGAGAAGAGACACTAGATGACAGTTAATTTAATGAGAGGAATGTCAGGAGGCTAAAAGCGGCCGTAAAGTACAGTCCAACAGAGTGACGCACAAGAATAAAAAGGGAACAGCAATGACCAAGGTAAATGTGGACTAGCTGGAAATTTTTCTGGCATGCCATTAGATCCCTAAGATTGATCTTCTAACCCATGCTTTGGAGACCAAGTTTTAAGAAGGTACATTTACTGCAAAGTACAGAAAGAAGCCAGAACAATCACAGGACGCTATATAACATTACTGGTAGGTGTGTATTCAAACCAGCCAATAATTCTTAGATGAAAAACATTTGTTCCACTATTGTGAGAATATCTCATTTTAAATGACAATTTCACAATATGCAAAAGTACCTTTTTCTGCTTTCTTCTTATTCTACCTGCTAGAAAAGTATCAGATTTTTGGTAGGGTTTTGGTTTTTTTTTTTTTTTTTTACCCTATCCTCTCATAAATTAGGTCACCTCACCAGGCCTTTTGGACATGCTGGGTGGATTTTCCCAAATAAAGACATCACAGTGGTCAGCTGGCAATATCAATGAGAGAATTCAGGTCCCTAGAAACTGGAACCAAGTAGGGCAGCATTGTGAAAAAAGCACTGGACTTGCCATCAGACATCCGTCTGATTTAGCTTCCAACACCAGCTCCGCCCTCTCTCCTTGCGGGAATTTAAAAAGACAAGTCTCTTAACTTCTCCGGACCTTAGTTTTCTAATCTGTAAAAGGGGACCAGTAATATCTCACAAGTTTCTGTGAATATTAATAAAATGATGTAAGGGAAAGCATATGGAAAATAGCCAGTAATCAATAAACCTTCGTTTATCAATTGAGTTTAATCAATTGAATTTGAGAAGAAAATATCATGCATTTATTTGTTAATAGGAGTTTGATGTGCTGAAATCCGGATACATCAAGTACAACGTCCACATAGCAGTTAAAAATTCTGGTTTCTGATCTCTCACCTACTAGCCACAAACAGCCTGACCAACCCCAGCTCCCTTTAACTTTCTATACATTTCATCTCTGTAATGAGACACTGCTAAAGGAAAAGAAATTGTATTAAAGGGATGCTCGTTTGCTTCTTCCCCTAAAATCTTGTGGATGATTGATTCAAAACTACCCATTATGAAGTTGAGGGCTCCTTTTAATACAGAATTTGTATTTCCAAAATGAATGACTGTATCAAAATAAAGAAGAGAATTTCTGGAAAAGAATTTCTTAGTCCCTCCCTTCTGTGATTTCCTTTTGGAACAATCAACTTGAAAGTCAGCTTTCTTTCTCCAGGATCTTTCTCAACCTTTCTAGCCACTCAAAACTATTAGCTATCCAATTAAATTACTTTTATCTATTAATATTTCACTTATGTAATACCTGTCTTGTTCTCAAAAGGAATCAAGACTTCAAACCCCAGCGAAGGACAGAGGTGCACATGCTTCCAAATCTCCATTCTGGGGAATCCCAAGTTTCCATTCCTCCACATGCAGATCCCAAATGTTCTGCAGTTACCTGCCTAATTTCAATCATTAGCACATTATATAACCAACTGTCCCATAAATATGCACGTAGACCTGGCCTTCCTTACCTCCAGTATTCTGAGTTAGAGTGTCTATGTTCAGAGTTTGATGTTTAGGGACTTTCTGAATACAGTTTATACCTTATAGTTCTAGGAGTCCCAATATATGATCCATATACAAAGCAAACAAAGCCAAGTTCAGGATTAAGAACTTCTTCAAATATCCTATTCTGATTATCCCAATGAAGCACTCACCCACATATATTGAATCATTTGTTTTTCTTACAAATTCTCTATAATTCAAAGTCTTTTCTAAAGTAACATTCCCTAATACGCACTTTTGGAGTGACCCCAACATTTTGGAAACAATGGCCCCATCTGACATGATAGATGGGTAGAGGCCATATGGGGTTTTTTCCCTTAAAGGCTTAATGACGACTCTAAAAACAACAAATACCATGTGATGCAGTCTTTTAAGACAGTCTGTCAGTTTAAATTAATTCCTTTGGTTTACAAGTGAAAAATAGCAGTATCCATTTACGAGAAGGTAGGAAGCACCAAAATGAACTTTATAAAGCTGTTGGCCAAGACCTTGCTTGAAAATTAGGAGCTGATGAAGGGGAAGGTCTTCTGGGAAAGCGTCCACACCCCCTGTTCTGAGGACTGATGGGAGCTCAGGGACTGAAACACCCAGACCCTCTTCTTGGGGTTATAGGAGAATCACCTTGAATGACAGCAGGGATGGTACAGGTGAAACGGCTGGAGCATTTAACTTCCTTTGCCTCGGGAGGAAGAGCGCATTCCCACAGAGCAATACACCACAAATCCTTTCAATCAGTTCAGATTTTCCTCCCTGTGTCTTCACTAAAGAGCTTATCTCCAAAGAGGCCTGGCATGATGAGAAGTCCCCAGAAGAATTCAGTTGGAATACTGGGACTAACCGCCCTTCTCCCCACTGAAAGCAGCGACCGGGAGAACCAGGAAGGTGAAGAGTAAGAAGGTGAAGTTGGAAAGGAGGAGAGTGACCAGAACTAAATTTCCCCACTCTGCTGTGCTGCTCACCGAAACATCATTCACTGGTACTGCAGTGTCTCAAGGAGAAGGTTTAAAGGGATAGGGTTGCGGTGGGGAAACAAAGGAATGGGATGACGTTGCCTTATCCTAGGCCACAGTGTCAGTCTGTGTTTGTGCAGGATATTGTCTGTTGATCCTCAGTACGAGTCCCACCTCTCTGAGCTCTCTCCTGCACACCAGGTCTATGACGTCCAGATGCTACCTTTCCTAGATGCCCTTGCTAGCAAGTTTCTGATTAGATTCTAGCAGTGAGAGGCATTAGAGTGAGATGGGAAGGCAGAAGAAAAGAGAAGCCATTTTGCCGCAGGCTCACCTGGAGGACGGTACCTGGGCACTGGCACGTGGCAAAGGTGAGGTTTCGCCAGTGACATCAGGCATCTCCTGAGAATCACCCGCTTGCTGCACTATAGTCCCTCACTTACATTTTTCCTGAACAAAGCTTTCCTATCCTTCACTCCCCTAGCCTTCCAAAGGTTTTGTAAGCTTCAAATTCCCTGTATTAAACCACTTCCTATGCAAAATTCCTATGATGGCTTCTTTGCACCCTAACACATTAATCTATTCCATACTTCTCAAATTGGAGTACACGTACCAACCCCCGAGGGCGCCAGGGATATGTAAAACCATAAGGAACCATGGAGCATATTCTTGAGCCATTTTATGCAATAGTATCTAATTTCAGGAATTATTTTTATATTAAAATAATCATTGAAATATTACGGGGGAAAGAGCATTTTAAAATAAAGTTTTAGGACAAAATACAAAACTTAAGAGAACGTAACTCTTGCAGAAGGCCACTTGACATTGCACTCTCAACCTGAAGGGCATGCTTCCACCCTCCACAGCAATTGTGAGTATCTAGATGGAAGAGTTAGAGACACATTGCACATCTTTTCGTCTGTTTATCTAAGTTTCTCCTGCATTCCTATTCCAGTAGGGATTGTAGATGGCACAGCAGTATTGGGTGGATTGAAGTCTATACATTCTCTATGAAGAGCAAGTCAGGTTTCATTTAAGCTATTAGAGTGCTGGATCCTTCATGGCAGGGAAGACACCACATCTAATCAGCTATGTGCTCAGCACTGTGTGTCTGCAACAGATAGCAGGCACTCAATACATAACCTTATGCGCTGAATTGAAGGATCAGTGGATGGATCGATAGGTGGATAAGTATTTACCAAGGACAAGTGGTAACATGGAGGTTAAAGTATATGAAATATATATTACTAAATGTGTAATCTTGTCTAAGTTATTTTGGCTCTAAGTCTCACATTCTGCACCAGAAAAATGAGGATAATAATTGTACCTATTTCACAGGGTTGTCGGGGTTAGTGTGAAGGTTCTAGACAAGCCAATACAGGAGAAACACTTAGCAAGGTTTATCATAGTAAATTCCCCTGTAAATATTAGCTATTATCATTACTAACTTTCACTGGATTTGAGTAGCCTTAAATACGCTTAGGTTATACACCCATACTGAGTCTAATTTGATCTTTCCTCAATGGTTCAGGGATCACTAAAATGCCACAGGTCATTTTAGACACTGTGTCTCCAGTTTATTAGCCAGAATGGCACATCGCAGGGTACCCTGTTGCCTGAGCCCAAGCCCTTGTTTACACCAGAAGCTGGCTAGGAAAAGCTAGCTGATGTTTCGACCACAAGGCAGTATTCCCAACTGAATTGTTATTTGGATTCAGATTACAAGATTAGCAGAGAGGAGCACATAGTCAATGAAATAATACATTTTGACTCTAAAAAAAAGACACTGATACAGCAGCTCATGAAATTTTACTCCTTATATGAAATCCAAAGTGGCAGGAGTGTGAAGCTCATCACAGAGGCTAAAAACTGACTACAGGCAAATGAACAATTATCAATGATAATGTACATGGGCAGAGGAACGCCTGGTGGGGAGCCTCTGGCACCCGTGGTAAATCCAGTTTTATTTAACATCTTAGTTAATGATCTGGAAGAGAGATAAACAGAAGACTAAAGAGATGTCGAACTGGACATCTGTTGGCTTTGCCTGCAGGGCACCTCATCTCCTACTGGTGGCAACAGTACCCAAATTGTGCTTTGGAAATAACCCCTCCCCCCAGAGGCTAAAATCTCCAGAGGATTATCAGACAAGGCACCCAATCTCCCTTGCAAAAGATGGGCAAGTGATCCATGTTGGGCCAAAATGACACTCTTACCCTGGAATTCTAATCTTAAGCAGAATATCACAAAGATTTTTTCAATACAAAGACATTGAACCATGGAGCATCATTTATTCCAGTAGTATATCTCTGAGATTCTCCCTGCTACCTAGATCCTTGGAAACACACTAGCTTTTTACCTTTCCTTTCCCTTTGAATCTAATATATGCCTTTTTTTTTCCTGAAATTAGTCAATATTATTTTCTGTGGGCTGGAAAAAAAAAAAAGCCCAAATAACAGAGATGTAGTTTCTACTTAATCTAGAGTATGCAGTGTTTATCTGATCCTTCAGCAATTCTCAAAATACCTTTCAGACATTCATGTAAGAAACACCACTATAGATAAAGCAAGCTATTTAAAAATCAGTGTTTAGACTCAACTTGAAAACAATTCACCTTCATTTTTTTTTTTGGAAAAGAGAAATGTATTCCTATATTCACATAAGAGAAAAAAAATCACCTAACCTTGGAACTAAGGTGAAGGCAGAGAATCGGACAAGAGACTGCAATAAGATGAGGTACTTTTAAATGTCATTAAAGTTCCATATTGCATGAAGTACAACATGTCAGACATTAGCAAAGTACAACCATGGTAAGTGACCTCTATGGTACATTGTCTGAATTAGGTACGTATTTTCTTTAAAGAGAGAGAGTAGGCAGAGAATAAATCCAAGGGATTTTAAAGAAGCATAATAAAAATGAATCAGGTTATCCAGGAATAAAAGCTTAAGAGACACTGGCTGTGTTTTCCAACAGCTCTGCTCTCCTGGCTGAACAGCACAGAAGGAGGCCGCCATCTTTGCTCAAGGCTAAGAGCAGCTCTACCCTTAAGCGCCACGTTTGGTAATCACAGAAAACTCAGCCACCTGGGCCCCAAAGAGGAAGTGAAGACTAAGGGTGAGGCCAGCCTACCCTCAGCCCAGCAGGATGTTTCTGCCATTCAACCAACACCCTACCCTGTCTCCATGACAACTCGCCTACCCACTTTGGGACCAGGAGAAGAAAGCTGCCCTGCCAACAGCTAAAATGGCCACTCCTGTGGAGAGAATTTGGAAAGGAAAGAATTTTCTTCTCTATATTGGAAAGAATCAAGGTCCATTTCCTAGCCTACAAAGAACAGGAAATCCTACCCCCATTGTTCTCACCTCCCAGCATCTATAAACAATGCCTCTGGGGAACTATTCAGTGCATGAAGTAGCTCAGGGAATTTTACCCCAAAATATGACTCCTTGGTATAAAGAGTATTTTGAATTAGAGGCCCTCAGAGATCAACAGGCATTGGAAGGGGCTTTCCCTCTACCTCTGTAAAGACCAGATGGACCCATCAGGAAGAACAGTTGTCTTTCCTTCTCCTCCTTGTTATCTCAATATATTGCAGGAAAGAAGATCAAGAAAAAGATGATCAAGAATGCAACCAGACCTGGCCCAACCCATTTTTAAAATAATACCTGTCTCTCAGGTTCATCTAATTTCCAAAGAGAATCATTTACAAGTTTATCTATTTCCCCCACCCATTCATTCTCCCAAGTATCTATTCATCCTCCCTAGTAATCATTTACTGCCCCTCAACAGAATTACCTAAATTACTCTAAAATGAGGGTACATAAACTTCTGGGACCCCATCAAGATATTGGATAATCACTCTGTGATTCTCCCCGTGCTCATGGTAAATACATTTGTAATCTTTCTCTTATTAATCTGCCTTATTATGAATTGATCTTTCAGCGAACCTTCCAGGGACAAAGGGGAAATTTTCTCTCCCCCCACCCAGCCACATCCCAGTTGGTGCTTTAAGAAGACTTGAGGTATATGTTGCACACTGCATGTGGAAGGGGTACACTGTGGTAGGTATGTTGTATATGGGTGTCTAGTATAATATCGTATCAGAAAACAGGTGGCCACTCCAAATGGGGAGATTGAGGAGAGTTTGATGAAGGGACTGTTTATAAAGGTGTGATGAGAGTCAAGGAAAACCAACAAGGGGTGGTGAAGCACTCTGCTCTGACAACTGAGAGAGCTGTGACCACCCGTGGTCCCCAAAGAGGAAATTGAGGGAGCTGGGAATGGGACCCAGAAGGAGCTGGGCCTGTGAGAGGGGCCACCCTAAAAGGGCTGTGGCCTTTGGGGGAGGAAGGCAGCCATTCTCAACCCACAGCGCTGCAGGGATGGAGGGAACTAGGGAAGTAGCCATCCATCCTTCCTTCCTGACAGCTCTCTCCTGCTGTGCCCGCTGATCTGGTCTACCGGGTTCAGGCTCACAGAGGTCAGAACAGAGTGAGAGGAATGGGAGGGCTTGGAGGGGCAGAGAGAGGAATATCCCCATGTATCTTTATTGATATCTATACCCATGTCTTTCACACCATGGGAACGCTTTACATATTCCTCCAAAGTGTGTGATTTTTTTAACCCTTCCATTTCTGTGTGAGATTTTTTCTTACCCTCTCTAAACGTGAATCTACATATTCCTTAATTTTCAAATAGGGTGCAAAAGTGGCATTTTCCTATTTTCCCCAATCCACACCCAGGTATTGACATAGACAAAACCTTCCTTAAGACCACAATTATAAGAGAAAAATGAAGGTAATGACAGAAATGCTAACTGGCACCTAATACCTCAAAGCACACAAAGGAAATCTGTGCTTTAATAACATATGAAGAACAGAACCCAGGTATCATTTAATGCACACCTGAAACAAAAACCGCCCTACACTAAGAAAACAATTAAAAAAATAAAAATAAAAAAGGACCGAAGCAGTAGTGTTGCCTTTGACTATGATACTGACCTTCACTTTGCCTGGCTCCACCTTGGGAACAGCTCTCGGCAGCTCCCAGTCTGTCTACACCAAGCCCAAGGCCTCCTATAGAAACCTGACCCAGGACTCCAGTTTCCGCAAAATTCTATTACACAGAGAATGACAGAGCAGGAATAACAGGAAGAAATTAAGGAGTAATTTAGGAATATGGTGTTAGAAGAGGCTCTGACAAAACGAGAGCTGTTATGTCATGAAAGGACTGCAAAGGAAAGTAGGACGGCTGTCATTTCTGAGATGTTTGCTGACGGAATCTTCAAAGCACAGCTTCTTTCTCTGATTTCCACCATTTTTAAAAGAAACATGCGTTATGGCTCGGCAGGTCAAACCAGTATTTCTTCCACTTTATCTCTGCCCTGACAATGGCACCAGGAGATGTTTTAGGAGGAAACTCAATGCACCACCATCTACCACATTAGTCTCACCCTTAAGGAAGGACCCCCCGCCACAAACATCCTGCACCTGCCTTGGAGCCTTAAAACCAACAGTCATCTTGCTCCATCTTTAATTCCTGATAAAATTCAAGCATTCTGAAACAGTTTTCAAAGCTATTGAAGCTATTAATAGTGCAATTTTGATGAGCTAGTTCAAAGTCAGCACTAATGACCTGTTGATGAATTTAATGGTTCTTGCAATAAGTACTGTGAATGACCTATTGTTAGAGTACAGATTGACTGGCTTTCACATTAATCCATTAACTCTTCTTTTTTCCATCATTCTTTCAGGACTAAAATATTTTCTTCCTTTCAATTTGATGAGTTCATGGATAATGAAAACTGAGGTACACAAAAGGAATACATTTTAGTGACTGCCAATCAAAGAGGCAAAAATAAGCAAGATTCTAAGGTCCTGTTTGTATGAAACCGTGGTTCAGAGAAAACAAAAATGCAGCAAGGGCATGCTCAGACCAAGGAGAGGAAGAGAGTGGGCAGATTCAGAAGGCGGAAAATGAGAAGGTGGTGGAGATGGATACTCTCTAGGCACTGCCAGGGTCCCGCATCTTTAAGGAGTCGCTCCAGCTTCAGCAACACCCAATTGCAAAAAGCAACAGTCAACCCTGGTCTGCAAGTGCCACTTCCTGGTTGTCTCTCTTGCTCTGTACCCTTGCTGAATCCCCCGGCTACTGCATTTGCCTGTTGTATACCCTTAAGCTACCATCCACACCTGAACAATGACTATTCTTTCCCCTCCTGGAACAGAAGAAGCTACTCTTTTGGCTAGTTTTATCCTTCTCCAGTTGACAGCATGTACTCAAAGACACCTTCTACGGTGACACTCCTGCTCCAGCTCCTCCCCAGCCCCATCCTGCCCCATGGGTGGAACACGGATGAGAGCAGGGAAGGATATCCAACAATTACAATAGAAGGAGCTGAGCGAGTCTACACAAATGAGCAAAGTCAAGGACTTTACCACCTTTCTGGCTCTGCCAGCATTTTTTAAAAACACCAACTTGTTAGAAGGCATTTAAGGAGGTGTAAATGTATTTGGAAATTCAAGAACCAGAATACATGGCTGAGAGCATCTGGTGAAAGATAAACTAAGACAGATAATGATATCACCATAAAAGTAAAGACCGCTAAGCATCATAGCCTGACAGAGTATATTGAAAATATTTCCTGAAAGAAATCATAAACTGGCAGAAAGGCAAGACATGTTAGTGATAATGAGATTTCAATTATTTAGATATGCTAGAAGTTTAATTCTTTTAAAACAGGGCATCTGATTTTTCCTTCTAACAGCAATATTTCTCAGGAGGCTAGGAAATTTTTGAGGAGAACTGCTATCAGGGGTTTAATTTTCCACCTCAAGGAAGCCCTAGGCTGGCAATGTTTTTTCTATAAAGTGGCAGATAGTAAATATTTCACACCTTGTGGGCATATGGTCTATGCCTCTGTTAAAACAGCTATTCAGCTTTGCCCTTGTAATGTAAAAGCAGCCATGGGCGATGCATAAGCAAATGGATGTGATTGTGTTCCAATAAAACTTTATTTATAAAAACAAATGGCGGACAAGATTTGGCCTGCAGGGTGTAGTTTGCCAACCCCTGCCCTAGGTAGTTATGTGGAACTAATGACATTCCTGTGAGAAAATGACCATATCCTACTGGTGTTTATACGAGCTAAGAAAGGGTATGCTGTGGAAAGTGAGATGTGTCATTTAGTGAGGTGACCTCTGAAAGAAAATACAAAGTTGGAAATAACAAATTTGAGTCTATGGATATGTCAAAAAGGCAACGTGATTCAAAGAGATGCACTGCTTAAGCGATTTTATTCTGGCTCTATAATATCCAACAATCCTAACACAGAAGATATTTAAAGGAGATAATACGGTTACCTGGAAAGTTCTGTAATGAAATCAGATTATATAACAAACTATATAGAAGATAGGGATACACTCATAATATATAAAAACAGGACAGTTATAAAAATATAAGGATAAACTTGCAAGAAAAGCGGCTAAAGCTTAGGAAAAAATGGTAAAAGACTTGTTAAAGCTATGTTCAAAAGAAAATGATTCAGGAAGTGATAGAAACGGCTTTGTGTGATGACGGAAAGTTAAAAGATGACAGAGAGAAGGCAGAAGTATTCAACTTTCATCTTGCTTTTCATCTCTTCCACAAAGGAAGATGGTGCTCAAACTGAAGGGGGTAAGGCAAACATGGCGAAGATGAAACCCTATATGGGAAAAGAAACAGTAAAGAAGCAATCCATCACTTAAATACATGGGGTACTGTCCCAGGACAATGACAATAACCTAACAACAATGGCCAGTGTTTACTGAGTTCTTAAGATGTGCCCTGAATTGTGCTGAACACCTGATATACATTAACTAATTTAGTCCCCACGACAACGCTGTATATATTATCATTTTTCCCATTTTGTGGATGAGTAACTAAAGGATTAGGAAACCTGTCCAAGGCAAAGTCCTGTAATCCCAGCACTTTGGAAGGCTGAGATAGGGGGAATCACTTGAGGCCAAGAGTTTGAGACTAGCCTGGGCAACATGGCAAGACCCCATCTCTACAAAACAATTTTTGTAATATCTAGGCTGGTTGTGGTGATGCACACCTATAGTCCTAGTTACTGGAGAGGCTGAAGTAGGAGGATTGCTTGAGCCCAGGAGTTTGAGGCTGAAGCTATGATCACATCACTGTACCCCAGCCTGGGCAACAGAATGAGACCCTATCTCTAAAAAGAAAAAAGAAAAGAAAGAAATCTGTCCAAGTTTCAAATTAGTAAGTATAAAGCTGGCACTTGAACTCACATCTGTCTAGAACATAAGTCTTGCTTTTAAAGATGCTTAAGTAATCTGAAGATTTGTTCAAGAATCACTATCAATAATTCTTAAGAAGTGATACAGAATTAAAAGGTACCCTAAATGAGAGACTGGTATATGTTGTCATTTTTAAAACAAACAAAAATGGTGACATTCACAAAATTCGACCAAGTTCTAAATTGCACAGATTCACAGAAAAGCTCCAAAACAGATTGTTAAACAAATGGTGTGGTTGCTTTAAAAACAGAATGGTGTGATCATCAGGAATCAGGATAAGTTCACCATTGGTCCATTCTGCCCCACACCCACACAACTGCCAGTTATAATAGTGTCCTGACAACTAGTCTCAGTCCAGTTCCAACCTGAGTCTGGGAAAGCCAGGTTTCCCATTATGCTAAAGAAGAATGGTCCCACTAGTGATGGGTATCTGAAAATGGTCTTCTGCCATCTCCCTGGTGTTACTATGCTAGGCCTGAACAAAGCTCTGAGTGTTCAATGGAGCAACAAGCTTCAGCTTTCCTTTATATCCTATCACCTGTGAACAGACTGCCTCAGTGACCTGCATAGGTCCCATTTCCAAACTCCCGTGTCGGTGGTTCGAATTCAACAGTCATGAAACCTAGGGTAAGCTTCTTAACTTCTTGGATAATCAGATTCTTCACTTGTAAAATAAACACCCTAGATAACATTGGGTTTGGTGATATTTCGGTGAGAAAATACACATTAAACACTCTGAACATCATAATATACTGAACAAATATTAATTATGACAAGTTATTATTAACCTTATTTTAATGAACCTTCTCATCATCTTTGCTGGTGATTCAGAGAAATGTAAATATATGGAATCTTGGTTTTAATAGGGTATTTGGCGCACTTTCGCATAAGACCTTTGACACAGAAAAGGATGGGCAGAATAATGGTGCAATTGAGGAGGATCACAGCTAGATGAGAGGGATGCAGCTCGGAAGGAGTCTTTGGCGAACTGGTCCAGACACACCCAGGCAACTGCGGCATCCCCTGGCCCTTGATCTTGAGCCAGTAAGAACAAGACCCTTTGACTTTGTGGGGCTTTCTCACGGCTGAACAGTGTTTAAAAACAGCCTTTGGCTTGTCTACATTTGTATTTATGTATCAGTAATTTATAATTTATACCCACCCACTTCCACAAATACATGAAACAGCTAACATGTATATTAAAGACTTGGATGAAGGTAAAAGGACCTGCTTATGAAAGGATGACATCAATTCCTGAGTGACAGAATTTGGACCTAAAATAGACCTTGGCAAGCCAAATCAAACAAGATGAAGTACAGCGGTGACAACCACCGGGCCCAGTACTTCAGTCCAAAATAAAAAAAAAAAAAAAGCCTGTCTATATAATAACAGGACAGAGAGGTCACTTTGAAACAGCATGTGTGTTAAAGATTTACAGCTGTTAGATGATAACTTAATATCAATCAAAAGTTCAGTGCAGTTATCAAAAAAATAAGCGCAATCTAGACTACAAAAATATAGAATACTTAGAATGAAGGAAATAGTTTTCCTAATATATTCTACATGAGACAGACCACCACACATGGAGTACTATGTACTATGATCGGTTCTGGGCATTCCCTAGACACATTTAAGGTTATTTAGAGGTGGTTTCACCAGGACAAAAAAAAAATTTAAATCTAAAAATTTAAAATTATACTATGTTAGGAACAGTTGAAAAAACCAGCATGTATGATGTATACAACAGAAAATGAGGACAGTGGCTTTCCTCTCCTAACACTTGCAGAACACTATTTACTCACATTCCATTCTGTCTTTAACTCACTACCTAAGCTGCTTGTATGGAGGTCACCAACGATCCCCATATAGCCAAATGCAGCGGTCAACTGACCATCTCGTTTTCCTCTATCGTCTGCGTTCAACAGCATTGACTATCCCCTTATTTGTGACATGGTTTCCTTGCTGGCTTCAAGAACACTTCAGTATCCTGGTTTCTTCTATTTCAGCAGTCTTTTCTGTCTCCCTTCTGTCTCTCCTCCTTCTCATACCTTCAAAAGTGGGATGCTACAGGGCTCACAACCTGACATTTTTCCCCCAGCTCCCTAGGCTCATGCCCTAAGTGATTGCATCAAAATCCATAGCTGTAAATACCTTCTCTATGTGGATAGCTTCCACATTGCTATCTTCATTCCCCACCTGTTCAAACATCAAGGCTCAAATAGACTTCTGAATTGGAAATTCAGACCAACTGATTCAGACAAAAACATGTCCTGTTTTCCTGCACCACATTTACCCCTCCCCAAGTCTTCCCCATCTCACTGATAGCACCATTTACCCAACTGCAGAGATGTCCGTGATTCCTCTTCCCTTCACCCCCTGCATACGCAATCATCCACAAGTCAGCTCTACAATGAGTGTATATCCGTAATCCAGCACTGCCCACCACTTCCACCACAACCACCTAACCTCTACCATTTCTCACCTGAACTATGAAACTGCCACCTCAGTGTCTCTCACCCCTTATAGACCATTCACACTCTAGCTAGATTCAAACATTAAAAAGACCATGTCTTCCAATGCTCTTTCCATCACACTTAGAATAAAATGACTTTCCAATCCACTTAGAATAAAAATCCAAGCCTCTTACTGTCAGAATCCTGAGTTTGGGCATCAAAGATGTCAGGGTGCGAGTCTGTCCTCGGTTCTTAGTGTGCTCTTGGCCAAAGAATGACCAGACACACCAAAGTGTCAAGTCTAGACTATTAGCCTCATCCTCTGACTTCTTTCTCAGAAAAATCACCAGCAAAGCCCATATGAAAGCGTAACCTCAGGAAGAAGCAGTTTCACAAGAGCAGCTCTTTATTATAGAATAAAACAGGTCTGTCTCCACGAGTGCAGACAGACAAACTCACTCACTGACCCACTCACTTCCTTTCCGACTTCTTGGATTGTTTCCTTTTATTAGCCTAGTCTGAAGAAGGGCTCTTGTGGGGGGGCGGGGGAAGGGGCCGTAGGATGTTATCAAATGATCAACAGGTGTCCTCAAAATTTCATCTGCTTATAGGAGCTCCCTCTAAGAAAGCCCAAGCTGGGGGGTGGGGAACCACAATGCAGATTCAAGCTAACGGTACATTAATTACCCTTAGGTTATTCTCGGTCACTTTCTAAATTTTCTTATGCCTGGGCTGGGGAATTCCTAGACTGACAAAGCATTCCCTTCTTCCTCAGGTATAGCAGTTGCTCAGAATAGGATTAAGGGTGGGGCAACACCAAAATGGAGTGCCCGCCCTTATCCTTCTTCCCAGGTGGAGCAACTGCTCGGAACAGCACCAAAACAGGGAACCCTTGTCCCGAGAAGAGCCGGAGATCCTAACTATCCACCTAACATTACTGTAGCCTAGAAGGCCCCACATGACTGGTCCCTATCTATTTCTCCAATTTCTTCTTTTAATATATTTATGCTCATTACACGCCAATCATATTGACCATGCTACTACTCACACGTGTCAAATCTATTCCTATCTTCGGGTATTTGCTCTGCTGTTGGTTTCCTCACGGCCCACACTCTTTGATCTATCGGGTATCTACACAAATGTCACCTCCTCTGAGAGGTCTTCTATGACCACATGATCCAAAAGAGGCTCTTTATATTGTCTGAGGAACTTAACGTCATCTACAATTATATTGTTTCTATGTGATTAATATCTATGTCCTCCACTAACAATATTATGTCTTCAGTTCTTTACAACAGGGGGGCTTCTGTTTCCTTCATCACTATACTCCCAATGCCTAGAACGATACCCACCACTAAGGAGGTAAGAACAAACGTCTGGTTAATGAAGCGCTGCCATATAAAAGTGGAATCAGACTAGCTCACAAATTCAAGGGCCAAATTCATTCATCAGGTAACTTTCTACCATCTTACCCAAACTTTAAGCCAATTGCTTCCTCACTATCTTCCTCTTTATAGTCTAAAAAGTCCTTTTTGAAATTAGCCAGGCACAGTGGCTTGTGCTTGTCATTCTAGCTACTCAAGAGACTGAGGCAGGAGGATCGCTTGAGCCCAGAAGTTTGAGGCTGCAGTGAGCTATCTTGATGCCACTGAACTTTAGCTTGGGCAACAGAGTGAGACCCTGTCTCAAAAAAAAAAAAAAAATCCTTTTTGGAATCTTAGAGTTAATATTTATCCTAGCATATAGCATATTATATACAGCAGGCACTTAATACTTGTTAAAATGAATTGAACTGAAGGAATAGCTTACTCAATGCATAGGGAGAGCGCAGAACCAGAATTAATGAATAGAAGTTGGGAGGAGGCATATTTGGGCTTCATATAAGGAAAACTGTTCAAATAATCATTACTACCTCATCAAGTAGTGCTCCTGCCATCCCTGGAAGTATTCAAGCTGAATGACCATTTGTGAGAGGTGCACACAAAGGGCTCTTGCACTGGAAGGAAGGTGGGACTCAGTGATGTCTAACATTCAAGCAGATGCTTCTTAATTCTCTGCACGATGTAGACAGGTGAAAGAGAATAAGGACCAAGCAGATGTCACTGAGGTTTGAAGGAGAGGACGCCAGTGACAGAGAGTTGGTTTCAGTAACCAATAGGATCAGCGGCTGGCTGGTAAGTGATTAATAGGTGGGTAGGCCCCGAGGAAATACATGCAGCCAAACTTGATATTTGTCAGTGAAAGAAAGTGGAGAATAAAGATAATAGCTCAAAGGGCAAGGTCAGGTTTCAAGGAGGTTTTAGAAGGAGATTTAAGCATGTTTGGAAACAGCAGAAGGAAGGTGAGAAGGGACAGCCCGAAGGTGTATGGAAGGAGCATGGGCTCAACTGCAGAGCAGTCACGACCCCCGGCAGCAGAATTAGCGCAGAGACGCCTGGACTCTGAGACCAAGATGTCCTGAGAAGGTGTATGCTGAACTAGAAAGGAAATAGAAAGCTTCAGCCGTGATTCTCTGCAAAGGTTTTGTTTTCATTTTGTGTTAACTAAAGTCCCTGTTTTAGATGCATAACGCATTCAAAAAATGGATGAGAACATGCAGGAGAAGTCCTGAGGGAGGGAAGGCAGAGAAGCCTTTCTAGGAGTCCTGTCCTAAGTTTCTACCAGAAAGAGTAAGACTAGTTAGTTCAGGGAGACTTCTAGACCTGGGAAGGATCCAGAGAAATGCTGAGTCAAGAATCAAAAGTTGGGGAGAATCCTGGTTTTAGACTTAGCAGAAATCAGGATGAGGTAGGAAGCAGTCAACTCTTAGACTATGAAAGCCTAATTTCTGTGCTATCCTCTTCCTGGACAGAGTAAGTAGAAAGATTGCATTTAAAATGATTGATCCTTGATTGTCAATACTCCCAGATGACCAGAAAAGTGATGTTTGCACTCAAAAGGGCTGTGTGTGTATGTGGCCACAGCTCCTGGTGGACAGCTCCTCTCTCATAGCTACTGAGACACGTTTCCTTCCCCTCATCCCTTCAGCCAGGGTGAAAACAGCTTCCTGCAGCCGCTAGCCACTGGCCTGTTAACCATCAGTTCATGAGTCCCTGATTTCTACCCTTCATCAAACTCTCTTGAATGAAACCATTTCTGTATGTCATTTTCTTCCTGCCAGGACACTGACTGAAGCACTAAGTAAAACCCGAAAGATGAAGTCCTTCCCTTTTATCCAATCAATTTAATGTGACTGCCATATATCTCCTTTATTAGTCACTGCTTGAACTCTAAGACCCATGAATTAACTTAATGACAAGCTATTTTTTTGTTTCTAGATAGCTACCTATTGAACCATCATTCCTCCAGATATCTACCTGCCACAGCCCCACCTGAACGTCTTACACTTACAATTCTAAGCTAATTTTACTCTCCACTCACCCTGCCTTCCCAAATGCAGCCACTGTCTATTCCCTGGGATAGCTCAGGTGTTGTGGTACCTCAGCAGAAAGGGCACTGGATACTAGCCAAAGCAGCTAAAGCTCAACGATGAGCTCCCAGCCCTGCAGAGGGACTGGAAAGGAAATCAAGAAAGGAAAGGAGACGCCCCATGGTGGAACTGCACAGTAAGAACTGGAGGGATGGCTGGAGGTATAGGGCCAAGTCCACACGGCTTGACAGACCCCAAGCACGGAGCAGCCTAAGGTGGGCCAGGTCCTACAGGCTGGGGGTAGAGCTACTGCCTGGGTAAAGCCTGGCTTGGGAGGGGGACTGATCTAAGGTGGCAGAAGAGGTCTGTTCTGCCTGAAGGTGAGCAGGGTTGGGGACGGTACAGTGGGCACCTGCCTCCTCCTCAAGCCTTCCTCTTACCCCTCAACATCTCCTGCTTGCCAACCTACTCAAATTGCTCATTCTCTTCAAACACCTGTCACCAGGATCCAGCCTAACCAGGATCCAGACCACATTCCCAAAAAGGCATGAACTCTGCCTTCTACTTCTGCTATGTTCTCCATAGCATTTCTCACACATGCCAGGACTTCAGAAGATGTTTATTAATCCACTGGCTCATCTTGGCAGTTGGGTTTGCAGTGACTCTCACAGATTCAAATCCTAATACTCCTTGATAACCCATGCCTACCATGCTCTTCCTGTGTCTACACCTCCACAGCCAACTGTTTCCACTTATATTTTTTCCAAAAATCAGAAATCAAACTAAACTTTCAGAAGTTGCATACTATTGACTCTCTTACTCTCAGGAAACTGTTTGGATACTGGGCTAGATAATATAGTTTTCATACACATTATTTCATTTTCTCACAAAAACCCTTAAGGTGGGATATGACAGGCATCCTGACTCCCATTTTAGAATTAATGAAACCAAGGCTCAGAAAGGTTAAGTAATTTACTGAAGACTGCAGGGCGTGTAAATGTAACTCAGATTACAACCCAGGTCTGTGTCTGCTACTCCACCCGGCTTCCCTACTAGCACATCTCTCCTGCCATCCCAGGTTCACACTCCCTTTCCTCCACAGGATACCAAATGGGTGTAATATGATGGGGAGACAGAACATCTGGCCACAACTAACAGCTTCATCCCTGGTAGGGAGCCCAGACCCCAATACCCATGCTGAGCCCTGAATATTGGTGTCTACTGCACACACTCCGCAGTAGTAACGCCCACCAACGGTCTACATGGAAAGCAAGATCGTGTGCTTACACATCCTCATCCCCTGGTCATCTGTCAGGGCAGCTGTGAACAGCAGCCAGAAGACGGTGTCTGCTCTGTCATCTTCTATGTCTCCAGCTAAAAACCCAACCACAAGCAGCAGCTTGATGTCTTATTTCTCCTGTCCTTACCCCACCTGAATGAATGACATGCTAGTTCCCATTTGCCCTCTAAAGGAAAACCCAAGGTGTCTATGAATGGATAACCAGGAACTCTTGGGACTTTCAGATAGAGACGACAGAAGGAACAGGTGGTGCAGAAGTGAGAAAAGCATATGGAAAAACATAAGATTAAAGTTTGGGGCTTTTAAGAGCCATACCTGAGTGAGGTTGGCTTTGCTGTAGCTATGTAAAAGACTAGCACGTGTGACCAGTAAGAAATCGTAAGCCCTCTTTATCATACCAATCTTGAATGTAAGCAATAGTTAGTAATTGTTATACTAACACAGGACTCACTAAACTTCTTGACTTCACGTCAACCTCAGAACATAACATGGCCACACCTTCTTTCGGAGTTCCCACACCAATAGTCATACTTGCATTTTGAAGCACTTCATCCCATTCTTAGAAGGGGCTAGCATTTTTCCCAGGGTAACAATGGTACTGAATGATATTCCTAGAGCACTGGCTATTGTCAAGTCAGGAAGTAAATAATTTAAAAGCATGAACTCTTGAGTCAGACTGTCTGGGTTTGAATTCAGACTCTGATACTTGCTACTTTGATTTCCTGCCATGAGTTACTTAACAACCTGCACATCGATTTCCTCAACTATAAAATTATGGTAACAATAGTACCTATTTCTTGGCATTATTGTGGGAATTAAAAGAAATAATACTGTTAAATAAATAGAAGAGTACCCTGCACAAGGTAATTGTTCAATGTGTGCTAGCTATTATTAAAGGCAAAGGTAAGTTGGGGATTCTGCTTTTTGCTGTGATGGAATACCTGGTTTCAGATTAGTCCTCCTATTGGAAACAACTATCAAACTGGATAGAAGATATCAGGCAATTATTTCCAGGCAGTGGACAACAAGCAGCATAAGACTTTGATTACTGAGAAAATGGAAACTTATGACAGGAGCCTGTGATCACCCTGGCTCTGTGCCTAGAGACAATTTTCTGAGTGGGAATACTGACAGCTAGAGTCCAAATACAACCCAGTGGTCACACTGAGCTGAGGAGGCAGAGGTGGAGTTCATGGCAGCTACAGAAACTAGAATCTACAGGATAGAATATCAGAGAGACATGTCCAAGATGTGGTCCCCTGTGAATCTACGGCTCCAGGCTGGGTTGTACATGCTCGGAGAAAGACACCCAAGATTTTCTAGGACAGCAGTTGTTACAGAGTTAGAAGTGAAATACGGATGCTAGAGGTTGAACACTGGTGGGAAAAGAGAAGTGCTGGAACTCCAACAAGTTCCCTGTTGTTCTCCAGCAACTCCCTGCCAGAATGGAGCAATCTTCTTTAAATCTTATTAACATCTCTGGCATCAATCTGAGATGCCAGAAATGCCACCTCTTAGGAGTGAGAACTATGTCCTAAAATACGACCTACTCTAGTCTGACCCTGATAAAAACTAAATTCAAACTACAGCAAGATCCACAAGGAGAGAGTTTAGAGATTGAGTCCCGCTGAGTTAAAGGGACTTAAGAAATGCCCTGGCTTTTCCATAGATATGCAATAACAAAGAATAAAACCAGGCCTGCACAAGTTCAAGGTGATAAGTATTTAAACTGCAAGATAAAACAAGAATTAATACTTTCTTAAGGGACACAACAGAATCGAGAGTCTTTACAACATATTATCCAAAATACCCAGTATTTGATTTAAAAATTGCTTACACATACAAACAAAATGGAAAATATGATCCAGATTTTGGACATGGCATGTGAAAACTTTAAAGCAACTATTAGCAGTTATTATAAATATATTAAAAGAAAAAATATGTTCAAATAATTTGAAGAAAATATGGTCTTAATGAGTGAACAGATAGGAAATCTCAGTAGAAAAACAGAAATTACAAAAAAAATGGAAATGAAAGTTCTAGAACAAAAAAGTACAATAACTGAAAATTTCAAAAATCTCTGTATGGTTTTATCAGCGAATTGGAGATGGCAGAGAGTTAGTGAACTTTGAGACAGATTAATAATATCATTGATCTATTCTTATTCTTTTCTTTTTTTACCCTGGCTCTCTTCCTAGAGAAAATTTCCTGACTGCAGTATAAAAAAGAGCTGAAGTTCAAACACAGCATAGAAGGAAAGAAAGTGGTGAAAAGATTAAAGAAAAATGACAGAGCTGCATATTGTTATTTGGCACAATATCAAATGATCTAATATACATACAATTGGAGTCTCAAAAGATAAAAAGAGCGAGACTGAAGCAGAAAAAAACATGTGAAGATATTAAAAGTCAAAAATTTCATAAGTGCCAATGAAAAATACTGACTTACAAGTCCAAGAAGCTCAACAAACCCCAAGAAGGATTAATATAAAGGCAATCACACCTAGTTACACTATAAATTTTTAAAGACCTAAGCTAAAGAATCTTGAAAGCCCCCAGCAAGGAATAAAAAAGATATATTAGGAATAGGAAAACAAGGATAAAAATGCTGACCAGAAGACAATGGAACAATATCTCTACAGTGCTAAAAAAAAAAAATAAATAAATAAATAAAAAGAGAGAGAGAGAGAAAGAAAAAAAACTGTCAACCCAGAATTCTATTCTTCAAGAATGAGAATGAAATGAAGGCATTTTAAGATAAATAAAGCTGAGTGGAAGGATTGCCTTCAGGCTGGAGGGAAGTGAACTAGATGAAAACCCAGATCTACAAGAAGAAATAAGGAGCACTGGAAATGGAAAATAAATGAATATAAAAGACTATGTTTTCATTCTTCACATAATTTACACAAATAGCACTGATGATTAAAGCAAAAGGATTTAGTGTAAAGTGAGGTTTACAGTATACGTGGAAACAAAAAATAAAAAAAATCAACCATACTAACGACAAGGTGGGCATTTAACTGAAATTATGCTGCTACAAGGTTATTACACTAGCAAAGTGGGAATCAGGAAACAGGAAGTGGGAAGTGGGAAATGATGGATAGGAAGTGGGAAACAGGAAGTGTGCAATGTTATATATGCAGTATGAAGAGATACCAATACTGACTCTAAATAGACTACCATAATTTAAAATGCATATTGTTAACCCCAGAGCAACCACTAAAATATGTGTGTGTGTGTGTGTGTGTGTGTGTGTATATAAATAAGCAGAGGTATAAATAACAGAGGAAATAAAATAAAAAATACTAAACAATACTTTATTACCCTAAAAGAGGGCAAGAAAGAAAAAAAACAGAGAAACAATGAAAATTAGAAGAGATAAATGAAATCCAAATAGCAAGACATGGACATAAACCCAACCACATCAATAATTGCATTAATATAAATATACCAACCCTCCAATCAAAGGACAGAGATTGTCATGCTGAATTAAAAAGACCCAACAATATGCTATTTATACGAAATGCATTTTAAATATAAAGGAATATATGGGTTGAAAGTAAAGGATGGAAAAATCTATACTGTGCACCTATATGACCCAACAATTCTTTTCCTAGACATACATCCATAAAAATATTTGGATGTTAATATTCTTCACAGATTTATTAATAATCAAAAACTGTAAACAATCTATATGTCCATAAATATAAAGTAACAAATTATAGTATATTTATAAATGCAATATTCAATAGAAGGGAACAAACTACTGATATGTGCAACAACATGAACAAATCTCAGACATTTGGGTAAGCAAAAAAAAAGCTGCATTCAAAAGATTACATAGTGTTTAATTCCATTTATATGAAACTCTAGAGCAAAGTTAATTTGTAGGAAGAGATCAGCCAGACGGTTGCCTTGGGTAGGGAGATTGGGAGTGAAGTATCTTTCTCGAATAGAGTGGTGGTTCCACAGTTGCATACATTTGCCAAAAGTCATTGACCTGCACACTTAAAACGCATGAATTTTATTTTGTGTAAATTTTACTTCAACAATGTTGATTTAAATTTTTTAAAAATAAAGGCAATTAGGGTCGGGCGCGGTGGCTCACGCCTATAATCCTAGCACTCTGGAAGGCCAAGGCGGGCGGATTGTTTGAGCTCAGGAGTTCGAGACCAGCCTGAGCAAGAGCAAGACCCCGTCTCTACCAAAAATAGAAAGAAATTAATCGGACAACTAAAAATATATAGAAAAAATTAGTCGGGCATGGTGGAGCGTGCTATAGTCCCAGCTACTCGGGAGGCTGAGGCAAGAGGATCGCTTGAGCCCAGGAGTTTGAGGTTGCTGTGAGCTAGGCTGATGCCACGGCACTCTAGCCAGGGCAACACAGTGAGACTCTGTCAAAAAAAAAAAAGTGAAAGTCCTAACGCCTGAGTCCCAGCACAGAGACACC
>CAUYSK010070859.1:0-16829 GCA_963575035.1 Avahi laniger
TTAGTTGTCCAATTAATTTCTTTCTAATTTTAGTAGAGACGGGGTCTCGCTCTTGCTCAGGCTGGTTTCGAACTCCTGAGCTCAAACAATCCGCCCGCCTCGGCCTCCCAGAGAGCTAGGATTACAGGCGTGAGCCACCGCACCGCACCAGGCCCTTATTGTGGTTTTGATTTGCATTTCTCTAATGATTAGAGATGTTGAGCATTTTTTATTTGTTTGCTGGCCATTATTCTGTCTTCTTTTGAAAAGTTTCTGTTCATTTCCTTTGCCCATTTATTGATGGGATTGTTTGATTTTTTCTTGTTGAACTTAAAAATAAGTTCTAGATAGATTCTGGTTATCAGCCCTTTATCAGATGTGTAGAGAGCAAATATTTTCTCCGATTCTATAGGCTGTCTATTCACTCTAATGACAGTTTCCTTGGCCATGCAAAAGCTTTTTAATTTGATCAGATTCCATTTATTTATTTTTATTGCTGTGGCAATTGCTTTGGGGGTCTTCTTCAAAAATTCTTTGCCTAGGCCAATATCTGAAAGAGTCTTCCCAAAATCTTCTTCTAGAATTCTTAAGGTTTCATGTCTTAGGTTTAAGTCTATTATCCATCTTGAATTGATTTTTGTGAGAGGTGAGAGGCTCCTCTAAAATGTATTGTTTTTATTTTCTGCCTAAGTGTGTGCCATCCATTTCTTCAAAAATTCAGCTTGCATTCATTTACATTTAATCTGTGTTCTTTTCTCTGCCATCTAGTATCTTCTGAGCATTTTGTTTAATATTTCCAGGCAACAACAGGTAGCAGATGAGTCTACTTCTATCCCAGCATTATAATGAGTACTTTGCTTAACTTTTATGATTGTATGACTATCTCTTTAGTCTAAAGCAGTCCTGTCTAGTAGAAATTTCATAAGAGCAGTGTATGTAGTTTAAAATTTTCTAAGAAGAAAAAATTCATGCATGTTACAATACAACAATAATACATTATACAATGCAACTGTTAGAGTGAAATGTTATCCTAACAAACAATAAAGTTATGTTTAATGGAAAAATAAAAAAATTGTTTCATTGTTTATTTGAAATTCAAATATAACCATGTATTTTGTCTGGCAATCTTCTTCACAGGGTCTCACCTCAAGTACTGACACCAGTGTAGAAGTTGTCATATCTCAAAATTACACCTTTTAGGCTCTGTGCTTATTCATTAATCGCTTCCCAAACATCCTTAAGGAGACAGAAAACTGCTTTATCTTCCTTTAAGCACAGGCCTTACTCAGAGTCATGTATTGGGGAAGGAAGAATCAAATCCCTCAGTTTTCTGCTTGATCTCAAGTTTCCTTCATTCAACCAATGAGCTATCCTCACTTCTGTTAACTGAGGGATAGAAATTTATGGATATTCTGCCGACACCCAGAAATCAAAGCATCCAACCAGTAAGTTTCCCCATCTGTACTTTTCCTGAAACCAGATTATTCCTCCAAATCTCCCTGCTCCTGTCATTAAAACTCAGAAATCTTACCTCCTTCTCCAAACATCAGAGATATTTTAAACTCTCTCTTTTGTATGGCTCTTAGTGTACTAAGTTAAAACATCCTGGGTTTGTTCTTATTGTAGTTATTAATTTTTTGTTGTTTTTCTTACTGAAATATTTCTTGTATCTGCCTCCTACATTCCGCTTCTCCAACCAGCTCTGTCCATTTAATATGTCATCACCTGGGACTTGGATTGCAGCAACAGTGTCTTAGCTCTTTCAGCTTCCTGCATTTGTGCAATTCCCAGCAAACTTATCATCATATAGCATCCTATTCCTACCTGGGATTCCCCTTTGGGAGAAGCTGGCATGAATCTTGATTTCCTGTTTAACAAATCAATATCCGGTCCCGCAGTCCAGCTTTCACAGCCACCCAGCCTATCTATTTTCCTCTCCCTGTCTGTCTTCCATAGACTGACGCAATCCATTTTCTGTTTGCCAAGCTCTGGGCCTCATCCCTGCTTTTGGCTGAATCCGCCCCATCATTGCTTCTGCCTTGAATACCCAACTCCCTTCCCTCCTCCTCTGGATCATTCTATGTCCCTTATCTCTTTCAAAACCCAACTCATTAGAAGATAATACAGCCAATCTTGAGATGGAGCAATCTTCTTCAAAGGGAAGAAAACAGAAGAGAAAAACACAAAGGAAAAGTTCAGTTAATTTGATCATGTGAGAATGAAAACCTTCTTTATGTTAAAATGTACTATAAACAAAACAAGAGAAACTAGGAAAAATATTTGCTATGTATAGTAGACAAAGTTAATATTCTTAATATAATTTGCAAATCAGTAAGAAACAGATGTTCCAAAAGAAAATGAAAAGTAGATAACAGTGTGTGACATGAAGTAGAAGAGGCCAAAAACATGAAAAATCATAAAATTTCAGTAGTATTAGAGAAATGCAAACTAAAATAACAATGAACTTCCCTTTCCTTTTATCAAATGGACATTTTTTAAAGAATCATACTCAATGTTGATAAAAGTACAAGAACAGGATTTTTCATACATGCTTTAGCAATCAATTTTAGGATGTTCTTTCTTATACTTCTTTAGAATAGCATAGATTTGGAAAATCCTATTGCTTTTTAACCTTGTTAACAGTGTTTTCCAACTTTTCCACAATAAATATGTGTCCTTTTTATAATTAACACTATATGTATATGCACTTTTAAAAATTCTAGATGAGGAGGGTGGAGAAGAAAAGTGCATTTTCTTAAAGACCTTGTTTGGGAATCCCTGATTGCCACTAATTGCGATTAACCTCTCAAGCCTAAGATCCTCACCTTGGAAAGCTGTTAAAACAGGAAAAAGTATGTAGATTATTACTACAGTACTTGGCACTTTGTAAACATTCAAAAAGTGGTGTTGTCTATTATTCCGTTGTATGCTCAGAGAGCATATAGTTTCAGTCTTTTGCATGTAGTAGATGTTAAATTAAAATATCTGCTAGATAGTCTGATTGTTTCTATATCTTTAATATTCTTCACTAACCCCATTCTCTTCTTTCCCTTTTCCTTTCCTCCTGTCTATTCCACATCGGTCCTATCCATCCCCTTTCTCTTTCTCATCACACTCCATTTGTTATGGAACAAACTTTCATAAATACTCTGAATAGCACTTTTCAAAACTCAGCTTCAAAAGCCACTGGTTTGTCAGCCTTACCTGAAGGTCACCAGCAATGACAATGGATTCCAGTCTTCTCCCTCTTGCTCCTTATTTTATTAGTAACTGGCTTGAAAGTCATCTGTCCTCAGGATGATTCCTATGCTTGACTGCACCTGAGTTTGCGCATGTTGGTGCTTCCTGGTAGCCTGTGACATGTTTGTCTGCTGACCTTTCCTCTCCTCCAGGCAGAAGCTAATTCTATGGTTCTTATGATGCCTCCTGCATGTTTGTGTTCATCAGTCTTGTAAATTAAGTTTATGGCATTTGCTAGGCAGCAAAATAGCTTCCCTTCCCTTCCTCCTCTTCCCCCTTTCATCCCTTCTACTCCTTTACCCTCTCCCCTGAAAATATAATTATTAATTATTCTTTTCTTTTTCTCTGACATAAGTTTTTATTTGCTTTGGGGAAATAGAATGAATACTTTTTTAACCTATGATCCATAAGCAAATATTGAATATATTTCCTTTTATTATTTGAGAAAAATACACGAAACCCTTTAGGGAAGTTGATTAGAGATAATAACAGCAGCAGAATGTGATCATGCAATAAGCACTGGATTCTTCTCTCCATATTTCTATAACTATTAAGGTATATGATTATCGGGTTTGGCATTAGACCAGATTTGAATTCTGTCTGCAATGCTATACAACCGAGGCAATTCACCTATCCACTCTGTGCTTTAGCTTCTTTGCCTGTAAAAAGAAGGTGATGACATGCATATCAAAAGGTGGGAATTAAATGTGTGTAAAGTAAATATAAGACACAATCTAACATAGAGTAGGCGTAGGGACACTATCATACAGGGAAGTGTGAATTTCCCCTTCCCTTTCCAAGATTCATTAATTTCTTAGGGGATTTATAACTCAGTGGGAAAAAACCAAGATCTATATAAAGTAGGCACTAAACACAATGAAAATGAATTTATCAAACACATAGCACTTATTATGTGTCATGTACTCTATTAAAAGAACTTTGCAAAGATTACCTCATTTAATCTTCAACAGGTACTATTATAACCCAAATTTTAAGATGAGGAAACTGATGTCCCTATGGATCCAACAGTTAATAAGAGGTAGAGCCCATGCAATCGGGTACCAGTGTCCGTACTCATAACCACTGCATAATACTGTTCTTACTCATGCCTTGTACATAGCAGGAACTCAACACATGTTTTCAAATATCTCCTTTAACTTTTCTGACCAAAGCAAAGAGTAACCATCACACATTCCCAGAAAAGCATGCCTTACCTATTCTTTAATCAAAACAGTTGACTGCTTTGCACAGAGTCTAAAACACAGATCTAGTTGGGTGCAAATGAGACAGGAGAAAATTGGGGTCCTTTTACCGTCAAAGATCTGGTTTCCCTCAGGCTAGTGACTCTGTAATAATAAACACCCAGAATGTGAAGAGGATGATGTTTTTTAAAGGTCCCTTTGGACTCTACAGTCTCTTTCAGAGAGAATTCATATGCTGAAGCCCCTTTTATATTTGTTTCCTCACTTAATTCTCACAACTACCTTATGAATAAGTATCATTTGTAGACCCAATTTATACTGATGGAGGGAAAACTGGGCTTCATAAATTGCTCAGTTTCTCCAGGTCAGCCAAGCTAGGAAGTGACAGAATTTCAATTTTAAACTGACCAAAGCTGATGATGTTTCCATTATCCTACTCCTTAGAGATGGCAATATCTATAAGGTTGTGCTGAAAATCGTCCCTTTATCACCACTGGGCTAAAGCATCTCACCTATAGACTTAGAGTTGTAACTTTTTTGTGAACTCAGGTATGCTGTGAAGGAGTGTGACTCTATCTTTAGAAACATTTGGAAGCACTCTATGTTCTCAATCAACAATAAAGGGTAACTCTTGGAATAACAGCTTCTCTTAAGAAAAGAACATTTAGAGTAAGTCTTCAGGACATCAAGTTAGTAGTTCTGATTTGAGGACATGATAATGAGCAGAAAACATTTTGTTCCAGCCAGTCTATGGCTGTATTCATCAAAATTAATGATACCAAAACACTTTGAAGATTCAGACTGCTAAAAAAAAGATGAATTGTAAAAGCCCTGTACTTCAATTATATTTAACCCTGTTTCAATATCATTAACATCTCATCCTGCTTGGGTAGGTTTTACTGTGAGTGCCCCATTAGGGCTTTTGAGAATGTGACTAGGGATATGGTTGACACCACCAATATTGATGTTTCTTACTGAAATCATTATGGACACTGACTTTTCTTGAAGTAAACAAGTACCTAGAAGTTCCACAAACTTATATTTTTAAATTTAAAAATTTAAACCTACTTGCTATCCAAAAATAAACGTGGAATGATTCTATCTTAAGGCATGTTTTTAATGAGTAAGTTTTCTAGTTCTGAGGTGAAGATCAAACTCATAGCATAACAACAAATGGATTCTGAACTCTCATTTATCTAGACTCCATCTACTTAGATTTAGAGATTATTTTAACTGGATTCAGGATAAATTTACTTTGGCTTACCAAATCCTTTCTTCTTAAGACTTACTCATAATGTGGGGTTCCTAGATACTTAAGGAGTCTATAATGTGGTAAAGGAGATTTCAAAATGATTTTCAACCTCAAGTGGGACCTTGAGTTAACACAGGCTAACTCACATGTTAACTTTGGGGCTGTGACAGATCAACTCTGATGGGCAGTCACAGATGTTCTTGACTATTTAAAAAATAAGAAAATTAAATAATTATTATGAATTAATATAGTTTGGTTGATAACATTTTTCAAAATTTGGGATCCATGATGGCAAATGTGCACAAAAACAAAAAAGTCTTTGATGGTGAAAAGTTTGAGAATTATTGTCTTAGAGTACAAATTAATAAATTTTTTATAAGACCAAAGAGGAATGCTTAAAATATGGTATGGTTTTGGGAATCATGTCAGCAAGATGGCAGAATGGGAGTTTTTCAGCACCTCTCCCTTTGAAGAAACATCAATCTAAACAAATATCCACATGCAAAAATACTTTCACAAGAATTAACAGTTTTTGTATATGGTCAAAGTTAAGTTGTTGTCAGCTTAAAATAGACGGCTTTCATTATAAGATGTTTCACGTAAGCCTCATGATAACCACAAAGAAAAGGCCCATGGTAGATACACAAAAGAGAAAGAAAAAAGAATCAGAGCATATCATTACAAAAATTCATCACATTATGAAGACAACAGGAGATGAAGAAAGAAACAACAAAAGAGTCAGGAAACAATGAACAAAATGGCAATAATAATTTCTTATCTATCAATAATTACTTTAAATGTAAATTGATTAAATTCTCCAATGAAAAGACATAGAGTGGCTTAAAATGGGTTAAAAAATAAGATCCTACTATAGGCTTCCTATAGGACACTCACTTTGGCTCTAAGGACACACATAAGCTGAAAAGGAAGGGATGGAAAAAGACATTTCATGCAAATGGCAATCAAAAGAGAGCAGGCATGATTTTAAGTGAAAAGTTGTCATAAAAGGCCGGCGCAGTGGCTCATGACTGTAATCCTAGCACTCGGGGAGGCTGAGGCGGGCGGATTGTTTGAGCTCAGGAGTTCGAAACCAGCCTGACCAAAAGCAAGATCCCGTCTCTACTAAAAATAGAAAGAAATTAGCCAGACAACTAAAAATATATACAGAAAAAATTAGCAGGGCAAGGTGGCTCATGCCTGTAATCCTAGCACTCTGGGAGGCCGAGGCGGGAGGATTGCTTGAGCTCAGGAGTTTGAGACCAGTCTGAGCAAGAGCGAGACCCCCTCTCTACTAAAAATAGAAAGAAATTAGCCAGACAACTAAAAATATATATAGAAAAAATTAGCTGGGCATGGTGGCGCACGCCTGTAGTCCCAGCTGCTCAGGAGGCAGAGGGAGTAGGGTTGCTTGAGCCCAGGAGTTTGAGGTTGCTGTGAGTTAGGCTGACGCCACAGCACTCTAGCCCGGGCAGCAGAGTGAGACTCTATCTCAAAAAAAAAAAAAAAAAAAGCTGTCATAAGAGACAAAGAGGGTCATTATACAATGATAAAAGGATCATTTCCTCAAGAGGCTATAACAATTATAAATATATATGCACCCAACCTTGGAGCCCCAAAATATGTGAAGCAAATAATAACAGAAATGAAGGGAGAAATATAAAGCAATACGGTAATAGTATAGGTCTTCAATAGTCCACTTTCAACAATGGGCAGACCATCTAGGCAGAAAAAATCAATGAGGAAACAATAGACTTGAGCAGCACTATAGGCAAAATAGACCTAACAGACAAACAGAACATTCCATCAAACAGCAACAGAATATACCTTTTTTTCTCAAACACACAAAGGACATTCTTTAGGATAGCTTATATGTTAGGTGACAAAATAGTTGTAACAAATTTAAGAATATTAAAATCATATCAAGTATCTTTTCTGACCACAATGACATGAAAGCAGAAATCAATAAAAGGAAGAAAATTGGCAAATTCACAAGTATGTGGAAATTAAATAATATACTCCCAAACAACCAATGGGTCAAAGAAAAAATCAAAGGAAAAATAAAAACATATCTTGAGATAATAAAATTGGAAAACAACATACCAAAACTTATGTAATGCAGCAAAAGCAATTCTGAGGGATATTTACAGTGATAAATGCTTATAGTTTTAAAAAAAGGATATCTCAAATAAATAATCTAAATTTACACCACAAGGAACTAGAAAGAGAAGAATAAACTAAGCCCATAATTAAAAAAAGAAAGGAAATGATAAAGATCTGAGCAGAAATAAATCAAATAGAGAGTAGAAAAAAATAGAAAAATACAGCAGTAATAGTATCAAACACAAAATAAATTAAAAAATAGAAAAAAAATCCTAAAAGTTGGCTTTTTGAAAAGATGAACAAAATAGACAAACTTTTAGCTAAACTACGGAAAAAACAAGATTCAAATAAGATTACAAATAAAAGAAGAATCATTACAATTCATATTACAGAAATACAAAGGATCATAAAAGACTACTATGAACAATTACATATCAACAAATTTGATAAACTAGAAGAAATGGATAAATTCCTTGAAACATACAATTTACCAATTCTGAATCATGAAGAAATAGAAAATCTGAACAGAACAATAAATAAGGAGATTGAGTTAGTAATTTAAAGAAAAGCTATCAAACAAAAGCCCAGGACCTGAGAGCTTCGCTGGTGAATTCCACCAAATACTTAAGGAATAATCAATGTTACTCTTTCTCAAACTCTTCCAAAAAGTTGAAGAGAAGGGAACACTTCCAAACTCATTTTATAAGGCCAGAATTACCCTGATATCCAAACCAGACAAGGACACTACAATAAAAGGAAATTTCAGGCCAATATCCCTAATAAATGTAGTTGGAAAAATCCTTAAAAAAAGTAATAGGAAAACTAAATTAAATAACACTTTAAAAGATTATACACCATGATCAAGTGGGATTTATCCCTGGATGCAAGAATGTTTCAACCTGCACAAATCTATGAATGTGATATACTTCATTAACAGAATGAAGAATAAAAATTATATGATCATCTCAATAGATGCAGAAAGAGCATTTGAAAAAATTCCACATCCTTTCATAGGAAAAATTCTCAACAAATTAGATATAGAAGGAATGTATTAATACCTCAATGTAATGAAGAACATATGTGACAAGCACACAGCTAACATTGTACTCAATGGTGAAAAGCTGAAAACTTTTTCTCTGAAATTAGGAACAAGACAAGGATGTTCACCCTTGTTACTTTTATTTAATATAATAATGGAAGTCCTAGCCAGAGCAATTAGTCAAGAAAAAGAAGTAAAAGTAATCCCAACAGGAAATAAAGACATGAAATTGTTTCTGTTTGCTCATGACATGATCTTATGCATAGAAAATCCTAAAGATTTCACAAAAAAGAAAACTGTTAGTACAAGTAAATGAATTCAATAAAGTTGTAGCATACAAAATCAACATACAAAAGTCAGTTATGTTTCTATACACTAACAATTAACAATCTAAAAAAGAAAATAAGAAAACAATCTCATTTACAATTGCATAAAAATTCTTATAAATAAATTTAACCAATAAGGTGAAAGATCTGTACCTGAGAACTATCAAACATTTATGAATAAAATTTAAGAAGACACAAACAAAAGAGAACTCATTTTTTATGGATTGGAAGAATTTATATTGCTAAAGTATCCATACTACCCAAAGTGATCTACAGATTCAATGCAATTCCTATCAAAATTCTACTGGCATTTTTCACAGAAATAGAAAAAAATCTTAAAATTTATGTGGAACCACAATACCTGAATAGGTAAAACAATCTTGAGGAAGAAGGACAAAATTGAAGGCATCGCATTACCTGAGTTCAAAATATACTATGAAGCTAATCAAAACAACATGGTACTGATACAAAAACAGACATATAGACCAATTGAACAGAATAGAAAGCCCAGAAATTAACCCACACATTCACGGTGAATTGGTCTTCAACAAAGATGCCAAGAACACACAATGAGAAAAGTACAGTTTCTTCAGTAAATGGTGTTGGGAAAACCAGATATCCATATGCGGAAGCATGAATCTGAATCTTTATCTTACAGTATATACAAAAATCAACTCAAAATGGATTAAAAACTTAAATATCATACCAGAAACTATAAAACTACTAGAAGAAAACATAGGATGAAAGCCCGTTGATGTTGGTCTGGGTAATCATTTTTTGGATATGACCACAAATACACAAGCAACCAAAGCAAAAATAGACAAATATAATTTATCGAACTATAAAGATTCTCCACAGCAAAGAAAACAATCAAAAGAGTGAAGAGACAACCTATGGAATGGCAGAAAATATTTGCAACCATATATCTGATAAAGGGTTAATATCTAAAATATATAAGATAATCAAACAATTCAATAACAAGAAAACAAATAACCCAAGTAAACATGTGCAAAGGATCTGAATAGACATTTCTCAAAAGAAGACATAGGAATGGCTAACAGGTATATGAAAAATGCTCAGCATCGGTAATCATCAGAGAAATGCAATTAAATTAAAACCACAATGGAATATCACCTCACACCTGTTAGAATGGCTGTTATCAAAAGGACAAAAGATAACAAACAGTGTTGACGAGAATGTGGAGAAAAGAGAACTCTTATACACTGTTGGTGGAAATATAAATTGGTATAGCCATTACCTAAAATAGCACGGAGTTTCCTCAAAAAATTAAAAATAGAACTACCATATGATCCAGCAATTCCACTTCTGGGTATATATCCAAAGGAAATGACATCAGTATGTTGAAGAGATACCTGTACTCCCATGTTCATTGCAGTATTATTCCCAGTAGCCAATATATGGAATCAACCTAAGTGTCCATCAATGAATGAATGGATGAAGAAAATGTGGTATCTATACCGGAATATTATTCAGCCCTCAAAATGAAGGAAATCCTGTCGTGTGCAAGAATGTGAAATATTCTGGAGGACATAATGCTAAGTGAAATAAGCAGGGAACAGAAAGACAAATACTACACAATCTCACTTGTATGTAGAGTCTAAAAAGTTCGAACTCATAGAAGCAGGATGAGAATGGTGGTTGCCACAGGCTGGAGATGAGAGAAATGGGGAAATGTTCATCAAAGTGTACAAAGTTTCAGTTATGTAGGATGGATAAACTCTGAATGAATAAGTACAGCATGGTGACTATAGTTAATAATACTGTATTGTATACGTGAAGTTTGCTAAGAGAATATACCTTAAATATTCTCACCACACTCAAAAAATGGTAACAATGTGAGATGATAGATTAGCTTGATTGTGGTAATCATTTCACAGTTGGTATACATATACCAAAACTACATATATCACATTGTACAACATAAATATATACATTTTTATTTGTCAGTTGTACCTCCATAAAGCTGAAAAAAGAAGTAACAGTAGAAAAAAAAAATAAAAATTAGTGTGATTTTATGTATATTATTTAAAAATTGGATAGAATAACTGAAATAGTAACAGTGGTTGTTTTTGGTTTGTAGTCTATGGACAACTAATCATTTTCTTCTTTTTGGTATCCTCCAAATAGTATTTAATGAGTGTGCATTGATATATAAATGTAACTATATATATGTATATATCATATATATATTTTGCAATTAAAAGTTAAATAATAATTTCTAAACAAATATTTTGGAAAACATAAATTTATACACATTTATGTATTATTTGTTTCATTTAATCAAGGCCCTTAACCCCTCTACTTTTCCCCTGTTTCATCTAGTTTAGATCTACCTTAGTCATTTAATGCTTGTAGGTTAATAGTGGAATAACCCATTGGGGCTTGAGTCTTGATCTTGGCTTGCAATTTTCAAAAAATAATGTCAAACCTGTCAATTAGTTGGGATTAATCTGGAAGGGGATAGATCAAAACTCAAACAGGGCTACACATTATTCTTAAGAGGTAACTCTATATTTGCTCCAGCACTTCAGGGAATAAGTCAATTAATCCTCCAAACTCTTTGCTAGAACAGACAAAAGCAATTCTTCCATAACACAGTTTGGAAGATTTATTTTTAATAAAAATAAAATATTGGTTTTTCTCTTACTTTTCAAAAAAAAATACCGTACATGGTCAATATAGAAAATTAGAGAACAAAACAAAGCTATAACGTAAAATAATTTTTAAAAGTTACCAAAGAGAAGTTGTTCTTTATGTTTGGGACACTCTTTTAAAATATATATTCCAAGGTTTTATTCTAAACCAACTGAATCGAAATATCTGGAGCAGAGCCCAAAAATCTGCATTTTAATCAGGATGCCAGGTGAACCAGCGCTCTAGGGGCCATGGTTAACATGTAGCCACATTATGTAAAGCACCTATGCATTGTGCCATTCAAGATAAATTGATTGCAAAATGTCCACCCAGGTTACTGATGAGTTGATCTTGCTGTATAAGGTAATTTAGCTTTACATTCCTTATTCGTTTATTGTCATTCAAATTTTTTACCTTCCTTTTAGATTCTTTGGCCCAATATACCTATGGAAGCCATCAGAATAAAAAATTGAGACCTATCTGATACAATTTTCTAATATTACTACTACTACTACTATTTTACTTGAGAATGTATGTGAAAAGTTTTATAATAGTAGAAAAATAAGTATTGTTGCTTTTATGGAAAAGAATGAAATTGAAACTCTTCTGGAAAAATTTGGACAAATGCTTTCTAACACTATGTAATAGATTGAAGTATCCTTATATAGGAGGAGATCATAGGGTAAAGTTCCTAGGAAGGATAAGGCAAGTATTTAATACAAAAATACAAAAAATAAGATGTAAAACAATATGTGTCCAAAAAACCCAATACATATGAAAAGATGCTCCAATCATATATCATCAGGGAAATGCAAATTAAAACAACAATGAGATTCCACTATACACTTACCAGAATGGCCTAAACCCAGAGCACTGAAAACACCAAATTCTGGCAAGGATGTGGACTAACAGGTATCCTCACTCTTTGCTGATGGGAATGCAAAATGGCATAGCCACTTTGGAAGATGGTTTGCCAGTTTCTTATAAAACTAAGCATACTCTACAGTCCAGCAATCAAACTTCTTCATATTTCAACCCAAAGGAGTTGAAAACTTATATCCACAGAAAAACCTACAATCGATGTTTATAGCAGCTTTGTTCATAATTTTCCAAACTTGGAAGTAACTAAGATGTTCTTTAGCAGGTGCATGGATAAATAAACTGTGGTACATCCAGATAGTGGAATATGATTCAGCACTAAAAGAAATGAGCCATCAAGCCATGAAAAGACATTGAAGAAACTTACATTCATGTTATGAAGTGAAAGAAGCCAGTCTGAAAAGACCATATACTGTGTGATTCCAACTATATGACATTCTGGAAAAGGCAAAATTATAGAAACGTTAAAAAGATCAGTGGTTGCCAGAGCTTGGGGGGAGTGAGGGATACATAGAGCACAGAGAATTTTTAGGGCAGTGAAACTATTTTGTATGGTACTATAATGGTATTGGTGGATACATGTCACTTTATATTTGTCCAAACTCATAAACTGTACAACACCAAGAGTAAACCCTAGTTTAAACTGTGGACTTTGGGTGATTATGATGAAGGTTCATTAGTTGTAACACAGGTACTACTCTGGTGGAGGATTTTGATAATGGGGGAGGTTATGCATGTGTGAAGGCTGGGAGCATATGGGAAATCTCTATACCTTCTGCTCAATTTTCTGTGAACCTAAAACTGCTTTAAAAAATTAAAGTTTATTAAATAAAAAGAGAGAAACACAAATAATATAATAAAGAGCTTCAAAGAAGAGAGAATTCCATTCATTGTTCATGTATGCATTTATTCATTCATCAAAAACTTCTTGAACATCTATTATCTTTCAAGTACTGTGCTAGTAAATAGAAGGAAAGTTTGGGGGAAATTTTGAACTTAAAAATATTGTTTACCAATAATTTTTTCTAGGACCCCAAAGTCTATCTGTCTAGACCTGATAGGAAGTGGATGTGTTGTAAGTACAGATTTTTACATCAAATGATATTTTCATGAATGATGGGGAAAAAAACCCAGACATTTCTTGAGTGCCTACTAAATGCTAAGCATCATGATACCAGCTTTACAAACTTTATTTCGGTTAATTCTTACAACCTTCACTGAGGTAGATGTTTTATCCCTAATTTACAGATGAGGAAATTGAGGCTTAGTAGTTGAAGTAACTTGCCTGAAGTCACATATAAAGTGGTTGGGACTGTATGAAAACTAATCTTATTAATTCTGGTCTAAGTACATAAATACTGAAGTTTTGATCGTGATTTCTCTATAGAAATAGAATAATTATCTTAGGATTTGTTAAAAATTTTTAAATCATTTTATTGTGTTTGGGGAAAATTAATAATTTTGGTAGTGGAAGTTGTAGCTACTGACTATTCACAAAAACCAACCACAGAAGAGGAAACTCTCAGAAATGCTTGATACTTCCTTAATATCTAACATTTTTCTCTTTTTCTTCTAGGATTTGTAGTTTCCCCACATGCATCGATGCTTACCTGATAATCAGATATTGTGCCTGGTTGACTGCCCTGTTCCCACGGTTTATTTATTGAATTCATCATCAGTATCTTCAGTAGGGAACATCAAGACTGTGATTGTTAAGCTTGAGGAAGTATGTACGATTTTTTAAATTATTAGCTAACACCTGGAATTAAACTATACCAAAGGAGACCAGCAGGACACTACAATTAACAGCAGATTAGTAATAAAATGGTAAATGCAAAAAGGATAACTAAAATTCTGAAATCATCCATGTTTGAAGAGTGCTGATCCTTAAGGTAAATTTTCATCATTATTCATGAACTCTCTGTACTTAAGATTTTGTGAATTTCTATGAAGTTTGGACTATCCAGTTCCCAGGATAGAGGTATATTGAAGTGGGAGCACATCCCCTGAGGATAGTTTCTGAGTAAGGGAGGGTTTAGTGCTAGACCAAGAGGTTGGAAGTGATCCAGGGAAGTGTTGCCTGTTGGAAAGGTAGAACCTAAATCAGGAAGAGTCGAAATAGCACAATTAGGAACAGGCAGGAAGAAGGCATAGGATTATGAAAGAAGGAGTACAGAGGAAGATTTGTGAGAGAGAAATAGGACTGGATGCAAAACGCAAGACGGAAAGGGGTCTGGTGTTTTCAGACCTGTCCTTGTGTTTGAGATTGTGCCTTGCATCTTATACTTGGGTATTTCCTGTTTGTCCTCCACATGTACTTTTCATTCTTTTTCCCACCCCATGCCCAGGGCTTCAGTGCCTTCTGGCTCCAGTTAGTTTAGATAAATGAAAGCCCCAGTCAGAAAGTAGAGGAACTGCAGGAAGGGAGGTCAGGGTATTTATTCCCTTGGCTTCCTCCCTGCAGAGCCACTTCTGGCTGACTGAGTCCCTCAACCAAGGTTACAGACCCTCAGGCAACCAAATCAACACATCTTTCTCTCCTTCTGGGTTTTGAAACCCTTCACTCCCCTTGTCCTTTGGGTCTTGGGTTAGTAACAACACAGCCACTACTGGCCCCAAGTTATTATACTAAGTTTATTAAACATTGCATGATAATGATCCATATACTTTTAATTGTCCCTTTGGAAATAAATCTTCCTTAATGCTGAATGTACCAACTGTTTCCTGTTGGGATCTCGAGTATTACACTTCCTAATATTAATTTTCCCCTTCTTTGGAAACAATGTTCATTTTTAGCTGAGCTCATTGCTACCCAGCTTTAAAACAAACAAACAAACGAATGAACCTATTTTTCAAGTTTCCCTTGTAGCTAGGTAGGGCTACAAGTAAGTAGAAATAATATATAATTCTTATATTTCTTTTAAAGAAAGAGGGTCTACCCTTCTCTATTCCTCCATCCTGCTGTCTAGATGATGATATGGTTCCTGTAGTTTGAGCATCTATCTTGGAGCATGAGGATTAAAACCACACCCTAAAGATGGTGAAAAAGAGAGTTAGAAGGGGCCTAGGTCTCTGATAACTTGATAACTTGCCGTAATTGCCTATCTCAAGACTTCTTGACTGAGTACAGTGGCTCACACCTGTAATCCCAGTGCTTTGGGAGGCCAAGGTAGGAGTATATCTTGAGGCCAGGAGTTGTAGACCAGCCTGGGCAACGTAGCAAGACTTCATCTCTACAAAAAACAAAAATAAAAAATTATCCAGGCATGGTGGTACACACCTGTAGTCCCAGCTTCTTGGGAAGTTAAGGTGGGAGGATAGTTTGAGCCCAGGAGTTCAAGGCTGCAGTGAGCTATGATTGTGCCACTGCACTCCAGCCTGGGCAACAGAGCAAGACCCTGTCTCTTTAAAAAAAAAAAAAAGATTTCTTTAACATGAGCAATAAACTGTATATTGTGTTTCTATTATATTGCACTTTTCTGTTATGTGTAGTTAAACTAATCCTAAATATTTCCAGAAGTGATCTAGTGATATTCTATGTGATATTTACATAACTCTTATCATCTCCTAATGTGTTATTTTTTAATTGCCTGTTTCCTCCCACTAGACTCTTTAAGGACAGCCCCTAGAACAGAGTTAACCATATAGTAGGGGCTCAATAAATATTTACTAAATGAATGAATGGGGCTTGGAACTACAAACAGCAGGGAGTGGGCACTACTGATTGAAAGAACTGTACCAGGAAGTGTAACTCTTGTACTCATTAGTGTATAATGAAACACTGAAGTCATTATGCTGTTTCACACTTCCATGCCTTTGCATGAGTTGTTAATTCTGCCAAGAATGCCTTTTCCCCCTTGTCCACCAGTCATACTTCCATATCTCTCTAAAGTTTTCACTTAATCATTACCTTTTCTGGGAGTCTATCCCCCAGTCACCACAAGAAGAGTTTATCTTTCTTTTTTTTTGAGACAGAGTCTCACTGTGTTGCCCGGGCGAGAGTGCCGTGGCGTCATCCTAGCTCACAGCAACCTCAAACTCCTGGGCTCCAGCGATCCTCCTGCCTCAGCCTCCCGAGTAGCTGGGACTACAGGCATGCGCCACCATGCCCGGCTAATTTTTTCTATATATTTTTAGCTGTCCAATTAATTTCTTTC
>CAUYSK010070860.1:0-25091 GCA_963575035.1 Avahi laniger
TTTTCTATATATTTTTAGTTGTCCTATTAATTTCTTTCTAATTTTAGTAGAGACGGGGTCTCGCTCTTGCTCAGGCTGGTTTCGAACTCCTGAGCTCAAACAATCCGCCCACCTTGGCCTCCCAGAGAGCTAGGATTACAGGCCTGAGCCACCGCGCCTGGCCAGCTGTTGACTTTTAACTTTTGCCTTATTTCCCAGGACAGAGATGTCCACAGCTGGTGTGTAGTAGTGGCAGAAGATTTAGGTGGGGATGAGGGTGGTGAGTAGGCATGCTTTGTGGTGTCTACTCTTCACAATTTCTTCTACTTTTGAACTTCCTGGTTCTCTTCAATCTCTACCCAGTCTCCCCCCCAACACACACACACCAGTTTCTGTAAAAGGAGAGAGATAAGGGAGGGAGCTGAGGCAAGGAGAGTGCTTTGGATTTATGGGATCTTTGTAACTTGGGGGACATCCTGTACTTAGTAAATATTAAATGTTAACAGTGAAGCCTTGGGAGGTGTTGCCAGTTATCCTGTACTATGTCAATTCCTTGTTACCAACTTTTTTCCCCAGGGATGAATATACTCACAAGAAGAAAGAAGTATTTATAGTCCTATATGTTGTTACATGCAAAAGAATAATAATGCCAACTAATGTTGGGCATTCATTTTCAAAGTTCTTTCACTTGTGTTATTGCTTCTGTTTATCCTGCAGTTCTGTGAGATAGGTAGGACAATTACTGGCAGCTTAGGGTGGGTAAGATACAACCATCAAAACGTGGAACTTCACTAACTTGTGGTAACTGGATGAATGGAGACATAGAACATTAGGTTCCTCCCTACTTTCCTTTTCTAAACTGTAAACATTTTAGGATACTATATTTTAAATGTGAGTTATTAGAATAATAGAGCTAACTCTCCTACCATTTGGGTATGTATAATTTACTGTATAAAACAAAAGAAGTATTTTTATGCCCTTCATTTTAAGCTTTGACATTATTGATTATCGTACGGTAGCCAGGTCAGATAATGACCTTACTACTCAAAGAGCTGGAATTCCAGATGCTGTTCACTGCATTTCAAAGGGTATGGTCTTTGTTCCTAAGGGAAACCCCCTCAGGGTGTGAGCCACTGCTAATTTGGACTTCTGTGCCACATCAAAAAGTCTTAATCCCAGATTTTTTTTCTGTAATTGTGTTACAGATTGTTGTCACTTGTTAGGCCACATTGCTTTTGTTTTTGTTTTATTTTAGTATAGCTGATTCATATTTTTGGCCACAAGCCACTAACTAGAAACACAATGTTTCTTTTTGTCCTCTTCCCCCTTAAAATGTGTTTTCTAGCAGTCATGATGACTGTATGTGATAGTTATTAACATTTTCCACCTAATCAAAACTCTGTTGGCTATCAAATTAATGGGAAAAAGGGATTCCTAATAGCTAGGTAATTGGAAAAATCAAATGATTACTAATTACTATTAAAGGTATAAATAAGATTGAACAATCTTTTTTGTAATGAGTAAAGGGCCTAAACTTGGCTTACAGAATGGTTTTATGTAGGTAAGCATTGTAGGTAAATCAAGATTTTTATAGAATATTTATCAAGTGCTTGATACATATTTCATAATAGAATGCACAAGTAGAAATTCAAATACATAAAACATAGAAATTGAATTTATAAAATAGTGCTTAATATTAAATCTTACTGAAATATGTTTGGTTTTCTATTATTCATGATATTGAGGGAGAACACGAATAAAAGCTACCAGTTACACCAAAATCTTATTCAGCCATTAGTTTACAACTTCCTTTCCCATCAAACCTTTTATCAGAGATAATAACAGTAGATTATCTTTAATTAAAAAAACAATATAAATGGTTTGATTTGAGTTTTGTTCCTCTGCTCATCTTTGGTGATGAGCAATGAACTCAGAGGAAAGAAAATATGGAAGTTGTGACAGGTGCTTTAGAGTGCTAATTTTTATTTAGAAGTTACTGGCATTTACTTTTTAAGATTAGTACTCAGTTGAGTATTTTAGACAACTTACAAAAATCAAAGTAGCACATTAACTTGATAAAGCTTCTGTAATATGACCATAGCCCAACATCTTGTTTGTTTACTTTTTTAAAAGTAAGTAATTAAGCATGATTACATTAGGTATTGATTTCTCCAGGCAGGCAATAAGTTAGTTATCTGTTTCTGTCTTGATTTTACTATCAATTATTTTAAATAATTAATAGATGGAACTTTTATTCTAACCTACTTCGACAAATTGGGACATTGTGATATAGCTTCCTTACCCTGGAGTTATTGTTTTAATGTAGCTGTTTATTGAATGATTGTAAACATATAAAGTAGAATGTTTTTAGCTTAGAATTCCTGAGTAGGCTCAGGGAAATGATTTATTTTTCTGTTATTTTGTCAATAAATACATTATCAAGCTGTTCTTTTAGGAATATGGCATAAAACTATACTATATAAATCATTTTTGAAAAATCGGTTTGTCATTTTAGACAAGATATAGTTGCTTAAGGGTCTATTTTTAAGTTCTTAGTTACCCTATATGTGAACAGATTCTTATTTCACAACAAAGTTTTCTTTGATTCCATTGAAGATCATTTACAAATATTGCCACAAAACCTTTCAAAAAATGTACAGCTATTGCACAAATTTTCATACCATCTATTTCTATTAATATCATTGATAAAATTATTAGGTATTTTTAGATATATTCTACTTTTAGGCTTTTATAGTATTTAAAACTTAAATATCCTTTCAAAGGATAATAAAAATAATAATTCACATCTTGAAGATTCAGTTAATTCCCTGTTAGATAATTGTCATACTGTATTCTCAGCTTTTTGTTAATCTTGTTAATAAACTAGTATTGCCTCCTATCAAGATGAATTTGAGTGATTCCTATTTTCTACTGCCTAGTTAAAACATAACATTTTAGGATATATTAGGAAAATTAGACTAGTTTATGATTGCCTAGCACTTATTTTCTTCCAACTGTTTGCTAGACTTTTTAGGTTTAATTGGCACTGTTACTTTTCGTAATAGCCAACTTAAAATAGTACTATGAGAATGGGAATGGTACTGTCACAAATGATTTGGATTTGAAAGGCTAGCAGACTTAGATGCCATTTCTTCAATTTGAGTATTGTTGTTTTTAGGTTGAAGGTGCTTCTTCACTTTCCAGTCTTCTATGAGAGGTTTTCATGCTTAGCATAGAATCTAGTAACTTTCCACAGAATATAACTAATTAATACAATCAGTATATACAGTTCAACTCCAATGTATTATACAATACTACATACCAAATTTTAAAAGCTACACAGTTAGAGCAAGATTTAAAAACAAAGCAAAACTGTCTCTTGTCCTCTAAATATGAACTATTTTCAATTTTTGGTTCAACCTCTGGTTGGTTGATGTGTTTTTACTTTTGTTTTCTGCTTCATTTTTGCTGTCGTTGCTGCTGTTGTTTTTCTGCCTGGCCTCAGTGGGCCAGAAAAAAAAATAAGCACTTTCTGAGCACCAGAAATCTTCTGATTCCCTGTTTAGACCTAGCACTTTAGTGTTGGTCTTAGTTTGCTATCAGATTTTACTGGTTCAGCTTTAGAAATTAAAACCCTTTAAATTAGCTGCTTACTTTAATAACTGGCTAAGGCATTATCTATGCTCATATCTTGTTCACCTCAAGGACCTCAGAATCCCAGCACCTTCTTAGTATAGGCAAGCAATTCCTTGCTCTGCTTGATTCAGTTCCTTGATGTACTGCTTAAGCTCATCTTACTTTTCTATTAATATTTTCCTTAAGGCAAAGGATAGAGAGGGATAAAAACAAATCAAGCTGTAGGTTAATTCCCTGTTAAACCCTTTGTAGTCACTTTCCTCTAAGAAAAATGTTTCTCAAGCAGCCCGCTTTATTTCAGCTGACTCACTCCATACTCCCTCCATCCATGTCATTGCTCCTTTTTACCTCTCTAGGAGCCTGTGAGGAATTTTACAACCTTACAAGAGGCCTTCTTCAGAGCAAATCATCTTTTTTTCTCAGAGCCTTAAAGAAAAAGTGAGTCCTCTCATTGCTAGAAAAAAGATCTCATTAGTCCATTTTTCTGTGTTTTCCAGTTGTTTTGGTATATTCTTTTCATGGAGTGTAACAAGGGTCTGGAAATGGGGTTGTTGAGTGTGAGATTGTTCTTATATTTTATTTTTGTACTTTAAGAGGTGGTTCTTGAGTTCCCAGTTGCTTAGTTGAATATGAAGCAGGTGGCAAATATAGATTTAGTCTGCAAATATAGATTCCTCCCTATTTGCAGAGGGGTTTGTTTGTTTTTCTTTCAGATAACCCTCAGGTAAGGAGTAGAGAAACACCAAACACAAAAAGGAAGAAGGATTTATCTGTAGCTAATGGGTGAGAAACTAAAGGTAGGATGGCTTTATATGGGCTCTGCCTCTTTGGAACCACAGAAATTCAATGTTCTTTTTAAAAAATAGACGTAAGCACTGCACCAAGATTTTAAGTCCTGATTACCCCAAGGCCATAGCACATGAATGATGAAGATATGAGTTTAAAATGAGAAAAGGTGATCCACTAATTGCCTGGAGAAAAACCACTTGAGGAAGCTCTGAAAAACCCAGATTAGATTCCTACTGTAGTCAGCCGTGTCAGTAACTGATTTTGAAACGTGGGTTTTGCAGTAAGCCAGGCAAGGCAGTGCAACTAGCTTCTATTTGGGGAATCTAATCTATACAGGTTCTTAATACAAATTTATATTCATTACCATTTAAATCTAGGAGCTATTAGTGCTTCAGGTTATGGGAAGATGTTGAGATTATGTGCTGACAGAACTGAGAAACAAATCTATTTCATATTGCAGAATGTTCATCAGGTTTTTTATTGATATAGAAATAATATAATTGAAGTATTTCTAATATCCTTTTTATACAGTGAGGAGAGCATCCTAAAATGACTCTGTAGTAACTGAATCACTTTTTTAATGACAACATACTTTTAATTGATATTTATCTGGAAACTTGGCTATTGATGTTTATTTGACTTATATAGGTTAACTTCATTCTAAACATGTTGACTGAGGATGGTTTCATGTAAATATCTTTATGAGTAATGGTTATATTGTCAATTTACTTGTCTAGAGATTTTGTCAATGTGTTACAGTAGCCATCTTGTTTTGGGGGAGGGTTCGGGGGGACAGTCTAAGCCAAAAAGTGAAGCTGTTAATATATCTTCCTACTCTTCACTGAGCTTTTTTTGATAAATGTGCATAATACCATACATAGCATTTGTGTTTGAGCATACATACTAAATGCAGTCTGGAAGAGCTCAGACTGAATGCATATGTGCAAATTTTTTCCCCATTCAGTGAACAGTATTGAATACTTAAATGAATATTTATGCAATGATATTGGCCATGCAATTCTTCCTGCTTTGTTTCTTCATCACACACTAACAGATCATAGGATTGTCTACCTAATTAACTTGGGCTTACAGGACACTCAGTTAAATTCCAGTTTCAGATAAACATAGTAAAAATGTATTTGTTGTTTTAGTGCAATATTATTTATTTTAGTGTCTAACACTTTTGGAAGTGCATCAGTGAAAACAAAGCTGAAAAATAGCAAAACTTAATATATTGTTTAGGGATACATGCATGTACAATGAAATTTTTTAAAAATGAAAAAGTAATGGAATAATAAACAAAACCTAGGATAGTGGTTACCTCTAAGGGAGAGGCAGGCAGATGGAATAGAGCACACAGTAGCTGCACTGGTATTGATGCTGTTCTAATTCACAGGTAACATGGTGAGTCACAGGAGTTCATTTTATTTGTTAATGCTTCATAGTTACACATACACATTGTGCATATCAAATACAGAATAATAGTTTAAATGTTAAATTAAAACATAGATTTCAATAAGAAAATCAGCCTATATACAAAGTTTAACTGTATATACTTTCCAAAATAAATCCAAAGTCCCAAAAGTAAGGTGAAGAGGTACCAGTTTCCTAAAGATCATATCAAGTAATTAATAGATTCTAGAATGATTACTTGCCTGCTATAATACATCTAAAATAAACTCTTCAATTTATGAAAATTTCATTTTTGTTATTTGATTTCTACAGTGGTGAAGCTTCAGTGTTTGTCTTTACTTGAAAAGATTACCAATTCTTCAAATATATTATATGCCAAGTTAAAGGAAAGAAAAAAATCAGAGCATGTATAAAGATTTGATTGAATCAAATGACCTAGGTATAAATTTTGGGATTCCTAGGGTAAAACAAAAATCACAAAAAGCTCTGCTCTTTTACTAATTTTTAAAAATTAGATTTCCAGCTCCTCCCATGTAAGAACTATTTAGACAGTTTATAATAACCATCAGTAAGCAGAAAAATTCATCTTTAGCAAGTGCCAGTTTAGAGCATTAAACTAAAGCGTTTTGTGTACATTTATTTAGTGTTTGAAAGCACTTCCAATTCTCGGTAACTTCGTATAATTTTCTGTTGTAGAAATAGCTGGAAGGGCTGTTCCAGGAAGCCTTTCCAAATATATTCTCTTCCCTCTGATATATACACTTACATGCCCCTATTCTGTGGTTCCAGGATGTCATGTGCTTATGTCTCTCATTGTAGTTGCCACATTGTATTGAAATTATCTGTTCATGTATTTGCCAGAACTCACCAGACTGTGACCTCTCTGTGGTCAAGGGCTGGGTCTTTCTCATCCTTTTTTTTTTTTTTTTAATGCGTAGCAGTGCCTGCCTGGCACATGGTAGATAACCAATAAGGATTTGTTGATTTAACGAAAAGACCTAAAGGCTCAACTAATCCAGCTCCTTCATTTTACAAGTGTGGAAATTTGAGGTATAGAGAGATTGTGACTTTAGAAATAGAAACAAGAGACCATGGGGGTCGTCTATTCCAGTCGTCTGCAATATCTTTTTAAGGTTATCATTAAATTTATGTTTGAATACTTTATCAGGGAAGCAGCTCATTCCTATTTCTAAACTCCAGTTGTTATTAAGCTCATTAGGTTGAGCAAAAGCCTACCACCTTACAGTTTCTACTTAGTCCTAGTTCTGCTTTGTGATGCCTCAAACATTTGAAGACAGCTACATTTTCTTCCTTATCGTCTCCAGATTAGCCATCCTTAGTTCTTTATATCATTTCACTCAGTTTCTAGAACATTTGCCAGATTGGTTTATCTCTTTTGGATATGTTCTTTTTCATCATTGTTTCTTTTAAAATGTATCCCAAATAGCACACAACGTTCTTAAGTATACTCTTATCAGTGAGAAGTAGAGTAGAATTAACCACTCCCCTTGCTCTGGACATGGTAGAGATAGTTCTGTTAATTCAACCTAAGAGCACACTATTTCTTTGGCAGCCTTATCATAGTCTTAACTCTGAGCAATTAACAAAAATACATAAATGTTTGCACATGATTTGCTGTTAAACCATGTCTCCCCTATCATGCATTTTACATTATATCTACTACATTTCATTCTTTCAAGATTTGAGCCATTGTTCTAGCCTATTGAAATCTTCATGGATCATGTCAGCCAGTATATTACCAATCCCTCTCAACTTTGTGTCATCTGTGAATTCGGTAGATATGCATCAGTGTTCTCATCCAAGACATTAGTAAAAACATCAAGTGGAATAGAAAATTTAGTGTTTAAATCCAGATTTTTTTGTGTACAGTATTCTCTTTACAGTCTAGGTAGTAACCCTATCAAAAGAGAAATTAGGTTAATCTTACATGATTGGCTTCTGTTAATGCTTGCTGACTCTTAATGAGTATCTTTTTTCCTTGCCTAAGGCTCTTAAGCCATTTAACAATATGTTTAAGAAATTTGTTTGGGATTGACATCAAGTGAGTCTGTCTGTAGTTTGTGGCATCTACCTGCTTTCCACTGTTGACTATTAGAGTATTTTCCTTTCAGCATCCTCTTCCATTCTCCCTGAGTCTTCAAAGGTTTTAGATGGGAATTGAGCTTTGCAAATTTTCAGATACACTGGGATATAATTTATCTGGGACAGTAGAAATGAACTCATTTAGAATAGTTAGGTCCTTTTATCTCCTTGAATGCTTTGGGATTCAATTTCCCCATTCTGCAATTTGTTTTTCCCTTTCTGGGTTGACTATCAGTAATCTTAATTGGAAAAAAAAGAATTGAGGCAACCTTTTACATTTTAATAATGTGTACTTTATCCACTGTAAGCACACCGGCACTTTCTTTTTGTTGTTCTTATTCTGAGTATAAATTAAAGAAAATCTTTGTCTCCGATATTTTTAAAAAATTGTAGCACATTCTGAGTATCAACCTTTCTGATACTGTTCTTACAGGCTTTTGAAATTTTCCTTGGATAAGTGCCTGTTCCATCCCTCCAATCTCTCCTGTGTGTTTTCCTTTAAAATATTTCTTATGACATGTCACCATGGAGATGCAATCAACAAAATTCAGACCATGAGAAATTCTGCAGGATAAGCAACTACTTTCTTCAACACATGAATTGAAGGCAATAAAAGAGATTGAAGAGGAACCTACTGATTTATTGAAAGAAATATATCAACTAATTTTCAATGTATGGACCTTATTTGATTGAAATAAGCCAACTGTAAAAAAAATTGAGGCAATCTTGGAAATCTGAATGTTGACTGTTATATAATAAGTAATTGTTCAATTTTATAATGGTGTTGTGGTTTTGTTTCAAACTTTTTTTTTCCTTTTTAAAGAAATGGGGTCCAGACTGAAGTACAGTGGCGATCATAGCTTACTGCAGTCTCTAATTCCTGGTCTGAAGCTATCCTCCTGCCTAAGCCTGCTGAGTAGCTGGAACTATAGGTGCATGCCACTATGCACAGCTAATTTTTCTTATTGTAGAAACAAGGTCTTGCTATGTTGCTCAGGGTGGCCTGGAACTCCTGGTCTCAAGCGATCATCCCACCTTGGCCTCTGAAAGTGCTAGGATTACAGGCGTAAGCCACTGCACGCCAGCTGTAAAGAGAAATCTTTATTCTTTTTGGATGCATACTGATATGTTTATGGTTAAAAATTAAATAGTTTGTGGGATTTACTTGAAAATAATCTGGCAGGCAAGTAGAGGGAGGAGTATTAATATTGATCATTATTGAACATGATCAACATGTACAAGAGGAGTCATAATTATCCCAATTTTGTATATGCTTGAAATATCCATAATTAAATGTTGGAAAAACTCCCTCAAAATATTTTTTATTGTCACATAGATTGTTACTGGAAGATTTAGAACTAAAACTCAGGTCTCCTTATTCTGGCTCATGTTCTTTTATTGTGTTGCTAAAATTATAGCTCTTCTACTTCCAAATTAATGTCATGTTGTACTTTCAGTTTCTGGGACCCCCAAGCTTTCCCTGGGAAATTTGTAGTGGTACTTGTAGATAAATCAAGGCCTTAATAAATGGCCACGGTTCCACTTGACTGGCTATCTACCCATGTGAAACCATGAAGGGACATTAGAATTATTAGGGTAAATAGGCTACATGGTTTATTAAAGCCAGCAAAAACTTGGGTCCTAGTCCTCACTAGGCCTTAGCATAAGTTCTAGGATGGCAGGGACCATGTTTGTTTTGTTCACTACTTTATACCCTGGCACCATGCGTGGTACATAGAAAGCAATAAGTAAATGTTGAATAAATTGATTAATTTAACCTTTTTTGGCCTCATTTTCCTCACATGTAAAATGAGAAAGTTGGTCTAAATGATTCTTAAGGTTCCTTCAAAAACTAAAAAAAAAATCATTCTTGCTTTCTGAATAACTCTTGCTCACCAAAAGCACAGGCAACAGAAGCAAAAATAGGCAATGGGATTGTATCAAACTAAAGAGCTTCTGCACAACAAAAGCTTTTAAAAAGTTTTTTTAAAAGAATACTTTTAGGATTTTTAAAAAGACTGCTGTACATTTATTTAACACTAGGTAACATTGATAAGTAATATGTTCATTTTGAACAACTGTAATAGAAAAACCATAGTTGTTATATTGCATCCAAATCTGTTTAAAAAGTAGGCTACTGCTATATATTTTCTGTTGGATTGACTTGTTTTTATAAAGTAAATGAATACTGTTCTCAACGTACTAAATTAGAGAGTTAGATTTAGCTAGTTCCAAAGTTGATCCGTGTCAAAGGGTTAATAAAATGTTGCTTTGCTAACATATTCGTATCTTTTGCTGCAATTGTATTGAGTACTATACTGTTATATCAGAGTTTGTTAAAGGATTTGACATCTTGCTTCCTGTGGAAACTCAGGGGGCAGCTTTTGAGTAAATTGGCAGTTATTGTCATCAGATCCAAATCCCAGTGACTAGGCACCTACCCCTGGGAACAATGACCTTATTATTCACATGAAATTTTGCTTTGGATATCTGGAGGTTATCACTGGACCAGGTCAGAGTTTATAGAAGAAAAATAATTCCTATACTATTCTATAAAATCACCAGAAGCAATGTTTTGAAGCCATGTAAAGTTTTTAAAATAGTGACTATTGCACAGATATTAAAATACATTGGTACTGAACACCAGTACTCTGGCTGCAAAAGAAAAACTTCTATAATTAAAATGCTAAATGGATAGGGAACAGAGAAAGCATGTCACACATTGATTCATATTCAAACAGCTTCATTAGTATGAACTAAACAGCTAGTATGTGAAATAACTTTCTCATAGAAAACAGGATATAATGAATTAATATGTTCTATCTATATTGAAACTTCCTAAAGTAGTAATCTGAAAAGTGCCTTTATATTCAAAACCTAAATTGAAGCCGTACTAAATAAGTTTAATATTTGATCTGAAAGCCATGTGGATTGTTTAGTAGAATATCAATACTTAGAGTTTATTTTGAAGCTGTTTCAAAAATTGCTTGCTTTTCATGTTTAAATTTAATAGCACCATTGATGGACACTGTCTTCAATTTTAGAAACTATGCTGCAAGAACAAAAATTTACTGTGTTTTCGACATTGGTCTGGGCAATGATTTTTTTTGGATTTGATCCCAAAATCACGGGCAACAAAAGCAAAAATAGACAAATGAGATTGTTATCAAACTAAAAAGCTTCTGCATAGCAAAGGAAACAACAGAGTGAACAAACAACCTACAGATTGGGAGAAAATATTTGCAAATCATACATCTGATAAGGGGTTAATATCCACAGTATATAAGGAACTCAACGCAGTAACCAGAAACAAATAAACCAATTTTAAAAATGGGCAAAAAAAAGGACCTGAATAAACATTTCTCAAAAGAAGACATATAGATGGCTAACAGGTACATGAAAAAAAAAGCTCAACATCACTAATCATGAGGAAAATGCAAATTAAAACCACAGTGAGATGCCACCTCTTACCCATTGGGATGGCTGTTATTATTTTTTGAGATAGAATCTTGCTCTGTCACCCAGGCTGGAGTGCAATGCCACAGTCATAGCTCACTGCAGCCTCAAACTCCTTGGTTGAAGCAATCCTCCAGCCTCAGCCTCCAGAGTAGCTGGGACTATAGGCACGTGTCAGCATGCCAAACTAATTTTTTTCATTTATTTAGAGACAGGGTCTCACTGTGTTGCCCAGGCTGATCTTGAACTCCTGGCCTCAAGTGATCCTTCCGATTCAGCCTCCCAAGTAGTTGGGATTACAGGCATGAGCCACTGTGCTTGACTCTGGATGGCTGCTATTAAAGACAAAAAGTGATGCTGGTGAGGATGTGGAGAAAAGGGAACCCTTGTACACTGTTGGTAGGAATGTAAATTGGTACGATCATTATGGAATACAGTATGGAGGCTCCTCAAAAAACTAACGGTAGAACTACCATATGACCCAGCAGTCCCACTACTGGTTATACATCCAAAGGAAATGAAATCAATATGTCGAAGAGATATCTGCACTCCCATGTTCATTGCAGCACTATTCACGACGATAGCCAAGATATGGAATCAGCCTAAGTGTCCATCAACAGTTGAACAAATAAAGAAAACATGGCATATATACACAGCGGAATAATATTCAGCCTTAAAAAAGAAGGAAATCCTGTCATTTGCAACAACATGGATGAATCTTGAGAATGTTATGTTAAGTGAGATAAGCCAGACACAGAAAAATAAGTACAACGTGATCTCACTTATATGTGGAATCTAAAAATATGGAATTCATAGAAGCAGAGAGAGTAGAATGGTGGTTGCCAGGGGCAAGGGGGAGTAGAGGGGCAGCCAAGAAATGGGAAGATATTGGCCAAAGGGTCTAAAGTTTCAGTTAGACTGGAGGAATAAGTTCTGGAGATGTATTGCACAATGTGGTATCTATAGTTAATAATAATGTATTGCATACTTCAAAATTGCTAAGAGTAAATTTTGAATGGTCTAACCACAAAAAATGGTCAGTATATGAGGTGAAGAATATATTAATTACCTTGATTTATTCTTTCCACAATGTATACATATATCAAAACATCTCATTCTGTCCCATAAATACATAAAATTATTTGTCAATTAAAATTTTTTTAAAAATTTAAATATTTACTAGTAATTAGTATTAATATGTTGGAAGTTTATTGTTTTTTGGTTTTTCTCCTGCTATTAGGTGAACAAGGAAACTTAGCTCTTTAAAGTTATGTTTTCTTCAACTTTGTAAGAAGCACATTATTTAAATAAAGCTTTGTTAATTATACATTTAAATGCATCAAAAATATTTGATTTAAAGGTACCCCATAATGAAACTTTTTGAAATGAAAAACTTTTCAAGCTCTCATTTTGGTTTATTAGGTTTTCTTTTAAGTGGGGTTTACCACCAATATTTTAATATGTCTACAGGTAACTTCAGGGTTTTCCAAAAGATTTTCCACTTATGTGGGGTGAAATAAAGTTATTTTATGTAGGCATTTGGGCTTATTCTGGGAAAAATTACTGACCTTAATATTTTAAAAGGAAAAATCTAATTTGCCCTATTTATTATAGTATCTACAGAATATTTTGAAGAAATATTTTTCTAATTAAATATAGCAAAGTATTACTGAGCATTTTTGGGTGTGTGTATGTCAGATTATGTCCATGTTTTGTATATAAGATTTAGATCATTATTCATGGTGTAAATTATATCTTCACTCCTGAATTAATTAGGGATCTTAAGATAAAATTTCCTAAAATTAGGGAACTCTACACCCTTGTTTAAAATCTTGGAGCTAGTTGGTGGGAGAGCAACAGAACTTAAATTTTCTTGCCATCTAGTCTCCCGTTTCTTCCTCTCATCCCTAAACTTGAACACAAATAGTTGTTTTCTTTAAGTACATAAACAATGGAATAGTCTAATGTTATTATCTCTACTTTGATATTAGAGACTGAGGTACAGAGAAGAGTTGAGTTGTCTAGGGATACCAAAGATTAGTAACACCTCCTTATCTGGTGGCCACTTCTTTGATAATGACAGTTCTCGGATACAAACAGCTGAAAACAAGAAATAAACACTTAAAAGCCTGAGAACAATCAGAGAAGTGCCACAAAGTCCAAAATAAGGTCGTGTACATAAAGTCTCATGGGGAGACCTCTAGAATGCCTAGATTCTTCCTTTACCATACAATTTCATTTTTTAAAAATTTGAATGTTTCCCAGCTCAATGCAGATTAGAAGCAAGAATTAGAAGGGGATGGGAAGAAAGCTTTTAAAGGTAGGCTCATGGCCAGCTGTAAGAAGCCACCATTTAAAGTGAGGAAGGAAACACAAAACTATAAAACACAAACATTCCAAGCGTAGTAGTCTTGGGGCTTGTAGTGTGAAGACAAATAAATCCCCTGCACTTTAGGATCCCTGGAGGGCATTATTGTATTAAAATATAGCGTAGTATTTGAGCATGATAATTAAGGAAGAAAGGGAAAATTGTATATTCTTTATTTAAGAAGATATTTTCAAGGGGAAGATTACTGAAGCTGCAAGCTTACTCTATGTATTATACTTACTTACAAGCTGCTTTTGAAATTTTAAATTCTAAAATAGTTAAGATGATCAGAAGTTTGGCACACAAAGAAAAGCTTCATCTTTTTGTAAATTTTACATATGGAATATTTAATTATTTCATCCCCTGGCAGTGCCGAAGCAATTAGACATTAATTGTAGTTGTTAAAGGCAGGTCAGGATTCAGAGCCTTTGACTTAATCAGTTTAGTCCAACTCAAAAAGCAGTGCTAATTGCCTTTACTTTGGTGCTCATACACAGCACCAGTTACAATCTTTCCATAACCATCATTTTTTCAGACCTTACCCAGAGAGGAGGCAACATTGCAAAGCACTTGAGAGAGTGGGCTCTAGAGTCAGACTGCCTAGGGTCAAATTCTGGCCCTACTATTTACTAGCTGTGCAATTTAAATGACCTAATCTAACCCAAGCCTCAGTTTTTTACTCTGTAAAATAGGAAAAGTAATATATTAAATAGCTATCTAATTAGGAGGGTTGTGAGGACCAAAGAAGCTCAAACATGTCATGTGTTAGCATAGTTTTTGGCACATGCTTAATAAATGATGGCCATTGTTTCATTATTATTTACAAGACCCTTTAGGAAAGCTTCGTGTGGGAATACTAAATGATTTACTGCTTCTTACGTCGAAATGAATTGTTCTTATCTTGGCACATGATACAAATCATTTTAGCCAACTTTGCAAATCATACATATGCTTTCACTTTTACTAGGCGCTAATGTTCTAAAAATGAATCAAAAAATTTATCACAGGCCGGGCGTGGTGGCTCACGCCTGTAATCCTAGCACTCTGGGAGTCCTAGGTGGGCGGATTGTTTGAGCTCAGGAGTTCGAAACCAGCCTGAGCAAGAGCAAGATCCCGTCTCTACTAAAATAGAAAGAAATTAATCAGACAACTAAAAAAAATATATAGAAAAAAAATTAACCGGGCATGGCGGTGCATGCCTGTAGTCCAGCTACTCGGGAGGCTGAGGCAGGAGGATTGCTTGAGCCCAGGAGTGTGAGGTTGCTGTGAGCTATGATGACACCACGGCACTCACTCTAGCCCGGGCAACAGAGTGAGACTCTGTCTCAAAAAAAAAAAAAAAAGAAAATTTATCACAAAAGAATTCTAGTCTTATAGACTACCTTGTTAAAGACAGTTTTAGGCTTAATAGGCAAAGAAGCTATGGTAGTTTGAAATGTTTTATTACCTATCAAGACATTAACAACTTTGTAACATTTAAAATATACTTCAAACATGAGTGTCTTTTGTTAATAATTTTTTGTTTAGTGATGTCACCCAGTTATAAGCAGGATCCCATTTTAATTGCCAGCTCAATATAATCTTGCCTCCCCTCACCCCCATGTTTCCTGTTGTTTAATGGGCTGAAGCTTGACAGGCTGTAGGGGACCTTTTCTGTGTTCTAGAAATTGGTCTCAGGCCCTCCACTACTGATAGACTGCCAAAATGCCTTTGAGAAACTTACAGCAATTGAAAGCTGCTGAAGAAACTACCACTTACCATGTGTGCCCCATGTACGCTTTCAATCCTCACAGCAGTCCTGTGAAGTAGATGGTTTTACCACCTTTTACAGAGGACGAGATTGAAGCTTGGAGAAATTGAATGGTTAAATGATTTGATAACACGTAGGATAAATGGTAGAAACATATTCAAGCAAGGTTTATCTGCTTAAAAGCCTATTTTCACTATTTCATTATGTCTCCTTGTCTCTCAAAAAATATAATAAATTACTCCATATAGTTTGTATACAGTTATATGTAAAGCCCCACCAGAACCAATCTGGGATATTTCTATGTGTGTCAACAATTACTCAATAACTTTGATCCTGTGAATCAATAGCCAGAAAGTGCTGTTTTCAAAAACCAGTGACGTGACACGAGATAAATGTGGCTTCCTTTTTTTTTTTTTTTTTTTTTTTGGCAGATAGCTGAAAGACCTGGTGAGATTTCTCAGGTGTGAGGGTCATGGCAAAGGGAGATTTTCTTCCCTTCTTTACCTCATATGGGACTTAATTTTTAAAAATCTTATCTCCTCCTGCCTTATGCCTCTGTTGCAGGTGATTGACATTCAGAATTTGTACCACATGGAAATTTGAGCCCCTTCAGGTTTTTTGTTTTTTTTTTATTTTTGTTTTGATTGCATTTGTATTATTTAAGACATTCATTTGCATGAATCTTTCTTTTTTCTTCTTTTTTTATTCTGAGATTGGAAGAGCCTCAGTCCTAATCAACTCTGGATAAACAGGATTTTTGTTATATAGCAGTATAGAATTGTCAGTAGAACTAATTGGCCATATAAAAGTTTTCATTTCTGGAAACTGTCCTTTGTTAACACAAATTTATATTGACCAGACATTGCATTTAAATGGGCACTATTTTATGATAGCTATTTATTTTGTTTTCTAAACAAACTTTAAAAACCCCTCCACGGCCAGGTGTGATGGCTCACGGCTCTAATCTTAACACTTTGGGAGGCCACGGCAGGAGGATTGCTTGAGGCCAGGAATTTGAGACCAGCCTGAGCAAGAGCAAGACCCCTGAGACACCCATCTCTACAAAAAACTGAAAAATTAGACAGGTGTGATGGTATGCACCTGTAGGGTCAGTTACTGGGGAGGCTGAGGTGAGGCAGGAGGATCGCTTGATCCCAGGAGTTTGAGGTTGCAGTGAACTTTGATGATGCCACTGCACTCTAGCCAGAGCGACAGAGTGACACCCTGTCTCAAAAAACAAAACCCCTCCAAAATAGAACTGTGTCTAATTCATCTTCATATCTCTAGTCCTGGTACCTAGTAGGTATTCCATAAATGCTTATTGAATAAAAGGATTGATTTTCTGTTATGCAAAAGTAACTTTATATCAAACTAAGTTTTGATTAGACATCAAGGATTCCTGTATACCAAATGTCATTACCCAATTTGGCATATAAAAACACAGTAATGAGACTCCATGCTTCTTGGTTCCACCCCTAAATATTACTTTGAGGAAAAGTCACAATCTCTCAGGACCTCAGTTTCTGTATCTGTAAAAAGAGGCTGTATGATTAGATGGTCTTGAAAGTGCTTTTCAACCCAAACTTGTATCTGTGATCATTTTATTTTTTTAAATTTCAGAATATTATGGAGGTACAAACATTTTGGTTACATATATTGCCTTTGCACCACCCAAGCCAGAGCTACAAGAGTGCCCATCCCCTAGACAGTGTGCTCCGCACCCATTAGTTATGAATTTACCCATGCCCTCCACCCCCCTCCCACCTGCCTGGCACCCGATGAATATTACTTTCATGTGTGTACCTAAGTGTTGCTCAGTTAGTACCAATTTGATGGTGAGTACATATGTTGCTTGTTTTTCCATTCTTGTGATAGTTCACTTCAAAGAATGGGATCTAGCTTCATCCAGGATAATACAAGAGGTGCTAGTTCACCATTGTTTTTTATGGTTGAGTAGTACTCCTTGGTATACATATACCACATTTTATTAATCCACTCATGTATTGATAGACACTTGGGATGTTTCCACATCTTTGCAATTGTGAATTGTGCTGCTGTAAATATTCTAGTGCAAATGTCTTTTTTATAGAATGTCTTTTGTTGTTTTGAGTAGATGCCCAGTAATGGGATTGCTGGATCAAATGGTAGATCTATTTTTAGGTCTTTGAGGTATCTCCATATTACTTCCCATAGAGGTTGTACAAATTTGCAGTCCCACCAGCAGCGTAAGAGTGTTCCTATCTCTCCACATCCATGTTACTGTATTTTATAAAAAAAGATTTAGGAATGGTATATTATTTAAAATTGTTTCTTACTGCATAAACCTGAAGTATAATAAGCGGCCATAAGGGTATCTCTCCCTTATGCTTTGAAGCAGATATCAGATTATTCCTATTTGGAAAAAAAGTCGGGGAAGGGGCAAAAATTGGTGAAAAGTTACTTTTTAAAATTATTATATCTAGAGTGGTTTACGTTTAAGAATAGAGTTTTGTTCCAGTAGAAAAATAAGCTGAGAACAAAAATGGGTATCTGTCTACAGAAGCAATGTAAATGTCTAATGCATATGAAAATTTTCATCCATACTAGAAATCAAAGAAGGCAAATTAAAATAACACTGAGAGATACACTTTTGCCAGTCAAATGGTAAAAATTTTAAAATAATACTCATTTTTGGCCAGGGCATTAGTAGGCATTCGTAAAGCAGTGGGAGTATAAATTTGGTACAGTTCTGATTAGCAGTTTGAAAGTTTCTCAAAATTCTAGAATGTTCATATACTTTTGACCTGCAATTCTACTTCTAGAGGAATTTAAACAAATTTATTGCGGAGGTATACAAATTTTTATTCACAAGGATGGTTTTTTGTAGTATTATATGTTACGTATCTAGGAAGACTGATACTCAGATCTCTGGGTAGTGAGATTATGTATGAATCACTTTAATTTTCTTCTCTACTTTTTTATGTTTTCCACATTTTCTATATGTACACAAGACTTTTCAATCACAAAATATATACATGTTTTTTAAAATATGGGCTTGTCTATAATAAGTGTGTATAGAAGTGATTCCCTTCTCACCTCCTCTATTCAATACCTCCTTCCTTTTATTTCTGAACAGGTCTCCAGGAGAAGTTGGGCTTTCAACATGCACGGTAAGTTGTGCTTTCTGAAAGTTGTACTTTCAGAAATCATGTATACTTTTTAATTCATGCTTTCTCTTTTATGTAATTCTTCATTATCTTTATTTTGCTTTCTTTTACTTAATTTTTGCTCAATAATATTGTCACTATATCCTACTGGGTATAATTAGGTACTCTAGAAATACCTAACTAAATATTATGCTGTAAGGAAGGAGCTATAAGTATTTTTTAGATTTCCACTAATTTTTATTTGTTTTATAATTTTTAGGATAAAAGAACACTATGCAATACTTGTGTATGTGAATTGAAAAAGTAATTTCAATTGCTTGCATGGCGAAAATGTAGGGTAACCAAAGCACATGTATAGTTCTTATGGACACATATGTTGGTACTGTCACCATAGAGGCATTCCCCAGGTTACAGACAACATAACTAAATGGCATTGCATACTTAAGAACAGGCTCCCAAGGCTCCCCGTAAGGGTAATTTATAATTAAATTACTAATTTGGGAACTAATTTCTTCTGTGCATGTAAACAAACACACCATGGTGCTAAGCAGTTCTTTGGCACAGCATCTTTACACCAGTGGCTAAGTCTCATTGTTTATATGGTCACTTACACACAGCATCGCTTTTGTCTTAACGTTTTTATTTGATTTTGTGAGTCTGTGTTTACTCTTGTTAACGTGCCTCCAAAGTGAAAGTCCACTGCAAGTCCAGGTGAGCCTGCAACAAAGAGAGAGGTGATTACAATGGAAACAAAAGTATTAATAGAAATAAGCTTTCGGAGACAGGCCAGACGCCATCATTCACTGGGAAAGCATTAGGCTTCAATTGCTCGACTATCTGAACAATTACAAAGGATAAAGTGAGAATAATGGAACATGTGAAAGGCAGTGCTCCAATAAAAGCATCAATTATTACTAAGCAGCATAATGGATTAATTAATGAAATGGAAAGGTTATTATTGATTTGGTTAGAAAATCAAAATAAGCATAACATTCCTATTAGCCTTGCAGTGATGCAACATTAGATGAATGTTAACCTTTACATTCTTTTTTGAAATTTCTCCTATCTCCTATCTAAACTTTTTGTATGAGTTTGTTTTTATGTTCTTTTTGTTTGATTAAAAGAAAGAGCACAATAGTTTTTGTAACTTGTTATTACAATACCAGGAATATTATTATTATAGTATTACACTGTATTATTATTACCACATATGAGCCATTATAGTAGTAGTGGTAGTAGTATTACCATATATGCACTGTTCATCAGGGATCTGAGTTACATATAAATCTGATCTAAAGATGTTCTCAGGAACATATCTTGTCTGTAACCCAGGGACTGCCTGTATATAAATATCAGTCACAGCAGAGGAATTTGATATTGAGACATTATACAACTGAGAGACATTTTATTCTTATTTCGTTTTTCAGAACTATTTTAAGTACAAGAATATCACCAAACAGAACTATTTACATAGAATATAGTTTGTATTAGTATGTCTGTGTGTATGTGTATATGTGTATGTATAATCTTGAACCTGCTCTACTTCTCTTTTCAGTTCTAGTGTATCTATCTTCTGTTTATACACATTGGATACCAGCCCTTTTGATAAATTGTGGTATATTAATATGGAATATTCTACAGCAGTGGAAATGAGTAAATTAGTTATACATAATGACATGGATGAATTTCAGCATCAGAATATTGAGTAGGGGGAAAAAGTCATAGAAAAACTATATATAGTAAGGTTCCATTTATATTAAGTTCAGAAGCATGCTAAATTGAAGAATATATGAACTATACAAGCATGGTAAAACTATAAAGAATGACAAGGGAATGCTAAACACAAAATTTAGAATATCAGTCATCTCTATGGGAAAGAGAATGTAATGGAAATGGAGAAGGATACACAAAAGATTTGAAAGCTAATGGTAATAATGTTCTTTTTCTCAATTTGAGTGCTTAAGAAAGATTATAATTCTTTATTCCTTGTATTTTATAAAAATTATTTTGTGTTTACTCAATATTTAATAAAAATGTTTAAAAGTAATACGTGTACGTGGTTGAAATTCACTGAGAGCAAAAGATATATGGTTGAAAATGTACTTTTCCCCCATTCCTCATTCCCCATCTCCCAGTCTTTAAATCCAAAGGCAGTTGCTGTATATGCTTATAGCTTTTAAAAGCCACTTAGCTCTAAGGTATTTTTAAGTTATAAAAAATAGGTTTTGGGAATTTATTTTAATCCCAGTAATTATAGATTGTCTTTAACTTGAATAAAATTAGATAGCAAATGTACATATTTAGTAAATAAATATGAGGTTGAATATTTGTTCCTTCTTTACTTTTTATTTTGAAATAATTATAGATTCACAAGAAGCATTAAAGATATTAGGTCCTATATATCCTTATCCAGTTTCCCCAATGGTTATATCCTAATTATGGTACAATATCCAAACCAGGAATTTGACATTGGTACGATGTGAGTGTATAGTTCTATGTCAGTTTATCAGATGTGTATGTTCATGTAACCACCACCACAGTCAGGACGCAGAACTATGTCATCATTACAAAGACCTCCCTTGTGCTACCGCTTTATGGTTACATCCACCACCTCCCCCACATCATCCATAAATCTGTTTTTTATCTATAATTTTGTCATTTGGGGAATGTTCAATAAATGGAATCATATAGTATGTGTGACCTTTTGGGATTGGCTGAAATGATTGAGATCCATCCAAGTTGTTGCATGTATTAATGGTTTGTTTCTTTTTATTGCTGAATAGTATTTTATGATATGGATGTACTGAAGCTATTGAGTGTATATTATGAATAACAATGTATTGGTATCTTAAGCAATACAAAGAAAGGTTTCCTAATTTTTGGTGGTGTTACAGTCTGACAGAAGAGACATGTACACAAAGGGGTGATATATGAGGGCTTGATATTTGGAAAATAGAATAGACGTACTAAAGTGCCACAAGGAGTTTGGAGGAGCAAGAGGAAGATAAGAGTAGATTTGAGAGCACTGTTACCTGAAATAGCAAAGAAGAATTTCAAGGGGAAGTAGAACTTGTGTTGGGCTTTGAAAATGGGAGAGGTTTTCATAGGTAGATAGAGAAAAATTGGGAAAACATTGTATGTTAAGAAATAGTATGAACTAATTAATGTACAAATGCATGGGATTTGCTGTGAACCTTGAAAGACTAGTGTCACCAGTGTAAAAGTTTCACTGATAGAATGTTGGAAAAGTAAATTGAGGCCAGATTGTGATGAGCCCTTGAATGAGTCAGGTTACCTGATTTGATCATTATACTATGTATACATGCATCGAAACATCACATTGTACCCAATAAATATGTATAATTATTATGTATCAATTATAAATTTAAAAATTAAATTTTAAATTTTTTAAAAGAGAGATCTGGCCTTTAAAATTTTGAAGCAGGACATTTAAAAAGTGAGTTTTTATATGTCTTATGGCTGTGCTACCCAAGGGTTTTTTTGTTTGTTTGTTTGTTTTTTGCTGGAAATTAAGAAATCCAGTAGAAGAAAGTTTGGAGAAAAGAGACTTAAGTGCAAAGAAAGCTGTTAAGAGGCAGTTAGGATATCAAGACATGAGACCCCAACAAAGGAAATAGCATTGAAAGGAATGGATGAATGGATATGACAGCCATTTAAGAGTTGTTTTTTTTTTTTAATTTTCTCAGCAAGAAAGAGTAGAAGTCACATTTCTAAAATTTTTTAAAATTTTATTTTAGTAACTTTTTTTTTTTTTTTTTTGTAGAAACGGAGTCTCCCTCTTGCTCAGGCTGGTCTTGAATTCCTGAGCTCAAGGAATCCTCCTGCCTCAGCCTCACAGAGTGCTAGGATTACAGGCGTGAGCCACTGCAACCAGCCACAAGTCACTGTTAATAGCTTCTCCCCACTACTAAAAGTTAGAAGTGACCTAAATTTTTCTATAATTAATGTTTTTAGCTTAATGTTATTTAATAAATAATAATGAAGATTTCTGGCCGGGCATGGTGGCTCACGCCTCTACTCCTGGCACTCTGGGAGGCTGAGGCAGGAGGATTGCTTGAGATCAGGAATTCTAGGCCACCTTAGGCAGTATAGTGAGACCCCGTTTCTACAAAAAACAGAAAAATTAGCCAGGCATGGTGGTGCACACCTTTGGTCTCAGCTACTCAGGAGGCTGAGGCAAGAGTACTGCTTAAGCTTAGGAGTTTGAGGTTGCAGTGAGCTATGATGATGCCACTGCACTCTAGTCTGGGCAACAGAGCTAGACCATGTCTCAAAAACAAAAATAATAATAAAGATTCCCGTGAGTATAGATCACTTTTATACAAACACTCTGTTGGATGTGCTTGTTAAAGTTAAAAAGCTCAAATCTGATAACCAAATACAGTGAGGAGGGTACAAGCAGCTCTTTAATATCCAGCACAGATGAAGGTAACCGAGGTGTGAATTGCTAGAAGTTGAATAATTTACTATACCTTGTAAGGAATTGTATTTTTGATACTGTGATAGGTAGGGGTGGCCATCAGAGAAATGGCCTGATAGTGGGGAAGCTGGAATTTAGTAAATCCTGTATTTTAGTAATGGGGCAGCCCATTTCCAGAAGTATATAATAAATGAGGACTGTCTTAAGTATGTCCAAGCTGGTGTTGGTTGTCTGCAGGCACATGCTTGGCCTCCATTGCTTTGTCCCCAAAACCATGATCAAGATGTTGGAAGAAAGACCTGGACCTTATACATCACTGGGAGAGAATCATAATTGACTATATTGATTAAGCCAGGTTTTACTAAGAAGTCTTCTGATTAACTTCTCTGGAGATCAGGTCCTCTGGTGGATGCCATATCACTTCTTTAAACTTGTGACTTAACAGCAATTTACTTTATAGGAGTTGCCGTCTTTCAAAAGTTCAAAATCCAAGAGAGTTTTGTTAAAGCCAAAGAAAGCTGGCACAATGGCTCACACCTGTAATCCTAGCACTTTGGGCGGCCGAGGCGGGAGGATTTTTTGAAGCTGGGAGTTCAAGACTAGCCTGAGCAAGAGCAAGACTCTGTCTCTACAAAAAATAGAAAAATTAGCCGGGCGTGGTGGTATGCACCTGTATTCCCAGCTCCTTGGGAGGCCGAGGCAGGAGGATCACTTGATCACAGGAGTTTGAGGTTGCAGTGAGCTATGATGATGCCACTGCACTCTAGGCAGGCGACAGAGAAAGTTTCTCTCTCTCTCTCTCTCTCTCAAAAAAAAAAAAAAAAAAAAAGCAGCCAAATAAAATAGAAGTATAATCAATGCTTGGCAGTTTTGATCATTGTAAGGATTTTAATCTGTGAATTTTTTAAGTACTTTATTATAACAAATTAAATTGAGATCCAGAGACTATTAATGTATATTTTTGCTAAGCTTAATTTAGGGAAAATATCCACATAATTATGTTGTACAATGCTCCTAATTTTCCTACTAACAAACAGTTATTGGAGGATGATTTGATAAAAATACCTAAATAGTAGGACAGTTGAAGGTGTGTCTCTAATATGTATGCATCAACTGTTCTTAATGATGATCAGTTTCCAAGTATTCTCTCTCCATCTTGTCAAGGCTATTTTACTTATTGGTTTTGGTTAGATTTTCTTTAGTTTAAAACCAGGATTCAGTTAAACTAGGATATATAAACTTAAGATGTGTGTATTGACTGAAGAAAAACCAGAGCATGCATTATTCAATATTCATTCAGCAAATACTTAGTGCCAGGCACTGTTTTAGGTACTAGGTAAACAATGGTAGACAGAAAAGACAAGATCCCTTGCTCTCATGGAGCTTACATTCTAGTGCAGCAGGGAAGAGACAAAAAAAAAACAAAAAACAAAACAAAAAACCAAGTAAACAAGATCATTTCAAATGGTAATAAGCGCAAGAAAGAAAAATAGGCTAATGTGATAGAAAGCTAAGGGGATTAAGACTATTTTAAGATGGTCAGAGAAATATTTTCTGATAAAATAACACTTGAGCTGTGACCCTAATGGCAAGGAACCATCCAGTTGGCCAGAGTATAGTTGTGGGGGATGATGCGAGAAGGAGATGAGAAGTGTAGAAGACATCAAAAATGTAGACAGGGTCCGTGTCATGTTAGGCCCTCATTGGCCCTGGTAGAGTTTGGATTTTACCTAACACTTAAGATTCCATGGGCCGGGCGCGGTGGCTCACGCCTGTAATCCTAGCTCTCTTGGGAGGCCGAGGCGGGCGGATTGTTTGAGTGCAGGAGTTCGAAACCAGCCTGAGCAAGAGCGAGACCCCGTCTCTACCAAAAATAGAAAGAAATTAATTGGACAACTAAAAATATATAGAAAAAAAACTAGCCGGGCATGGTGGCGCATGCCTGTAGTCCCAGCTACTGGGGAGGCTGAGGCAGGAGGATCGCTTGAGCCCAGGAGTTTGAGGTTGCTG